>WYDI02042430.1:0-12945 GCA_009867235.2 Psittacus erithacus
ATTGGATATAAGGAAGAAGTTCTTTACTGTAAGGGTGATGAGGCACTGGAATGGGTTGCCCAGGGAAGTTGTGAATGTTCCATCCCTGGCAGTTCAAGGCCAGGTTGGACAGAGCCTTGGGTGACATGGTTTTAGTGTGAGGTGACCCTGCCCAGGGCAGGGGGGTTGGAACTTGATGATCTTAAGGTCCTTTCCAACCCTGACTATTCTATGTTTCTATGATTCTAAATCTGGCTTATCACTTCCTTCATGTTCTATTCAGAAAGAGAGAAGAAGTAATTTTCTCCTATCCCTTGTGTCTTTTACAGGTCTGCAACCCCTGGTTTGTAAAGCCTGTGTCTGTAGCCCATATGCTCTCTGAGAAATTCCTCTTTCATGAAGGCCCAGCACAGCAGAGCCTTGAGGAGGCTGAAATATCTATTAAAAGAAAGGGGTGAAAAAATGCAGTGTCATTTTGCTTATCTGCAGACTCAGGTCCTGAATCTTAAATCTGTACGAATCCTATCAGCTAAGGTGACCAAACAGGGACTGAGACTGAAATCAAACCTCCCAGCTGCAGGGACAGATAAAGAAATCACTGCAACCACTACCCACAGGTATCAAACAGAGATCTTCAGGAATTCCAGGATATCCCAGAAGGAGAGAGTGCCATAAAGAGATACTATTGAGCTGCATGCCTACACATGTATGAAAAAGCCTAAGGCAAAATCCTAGACCGTAGCTTGCTCATACTACTGCCACTCAAATCATATCTGAATACTCATTTTAAAACTCTCTCTTCCTGTAAATGTATCTGTATTATGCCTACAGTTTGCCAATTTGTCTTATATTTTTGCTGTCTATATATAATGAGAGTAGCTATTTTATAAGAAGGCAGAAAAAAAAACCTTAAACTTGTAGTCATTTTTAAGTGTTTTCTGATATTTTCCAGAAAAGTATTGTTATTATTGTTATTTCCCCTTCCAATTCATCTGCCACTGAAAACAGTGGATGCAAACAGGACCACAGTAGCAATTGGGACACTTCAGAACATCATCTCTTTTGGCACTGTAAAAGCCAGTGCCTTAATCATGGTAATACACGGTACAAACACGTAAGAGAACACTACCTGGCCAGTGCATTCATACTGAAAGGGCAAGGCACCAGCAGCTCTCTCCTATGTTAACTCACACTCCTTTTATTGGGGTGCTGGTGGGATGTAAGTTAGAGCTTAGCATGTAGAGTAGAGCAGGAAAGAAGGCTGTATTATGGGAAAAAAGACACGTAAAGATGGACAATATGGCCCACATCTGTTCTGGTTTAGGTCCAGAAAGAAGCACAACTGATTCTCTCCACAACTACCTGAAAGGATGGGGAGAGGAGGTGGCTGGTCTCTTTTCCCAAGTAACAAGTGATAGGACACCTACACCTCACAAACATTTGCAGTGTAGAAGTCAGTTCCTTGAGGTGTATTATTTCAACAGTAAATAATGGTGTGCTCTGAAAGTCTCTCAGCTTTTACCACTGTGTGGTAAATGGACCATCACAGGGGAAGCACTGACCAGTACAGTACTCCTGAACATAGCCTGTTCTTGGGTTAGCACTTCAAGCACTGGATAGCAAGCAGACAATCTCAAATACATCAAACCCCTTTTTGAGGTGCCTTTGAAGAAAAAAGTAAAACACAAATGAAACTGCTTCTTTGAACAAAAAAGCCATTTATTGACCCTTGTTTGAGCCTGCAGCAATAAAAGATAACCCTAACTGTGTTTATAGCAAGGCTGTGTTTATATTTGGATCGCTTCTTTAAGTTGGTGTCATATTAAGATCCTGCTTTTGTGGCAGATCCTGAACTAACACAGAGTTCCACAACACTGCCATGTAGATTATACTAACATCTGTGGTATCAGACTGGTGCAAACAGCACGGGGAATTAGGGAGCTATCCCGCTGACACTGTTTACAGAACCTTGCCCATTAGATTCTCATTCAGCACAAATGCAACAGCATTTCACTTCTGAACAGCTGGCATTACTTCACTTAACCCTTATTTTAACAGTTACTCCTTACTTTGCAGCTTTGAGGTATTTTCTCGGCTTTTCTCTTCTTCTTTTCCTGTCTAAATGGAATATAGCAACATATAACATGCACAGTTGGGCTATACAAGGCATCTAGCATTCCTGGTAGATATCACATTGTGATAAACCTATATAAAAGACAGCGTTATTTCTCTCATTGTTGTCTTATACACAACATGTCTCTTACATATCTCTTCTCACAGCTAACATACAGCTGAAAATGGCTGCCATTAATCAAATACCTGATACTATTGCAAAAAGACCACAAAGCCTCCAAAACTGGAGTCAGGCTTTGAGCAACACTGAAGCAGTTACTTAGCTTTAAATCCCAGTGATTCAATTAGACTCAACAAGACACTTTGCTGAAGAGAACAGGCTTAAGACAATGCCTAAGTGTTCTCCTCAGCCAGCTCTTGTGAGCCTGAAAGCTATCCAGGCTCAGTGAAGGCAAGGATTAATCATCCTTTTGGGGATACTGACTGTTCTCCAGGTGGAAAACCAACTCTTGTTATAAATAATCCTTTTTAAATTAGTTATAGATTGCCCCCAGAAATAACAAAATCCTGTTCCTCTGGCTTCTCCCACCCAAAGGGCACAGCACATTTTGATTAATGCACCGTGGTCTTTTCCCCTGGTATGCATTAATTTTTCCACAAAAGGAACTGACTCCCCTACAGCATCAGGCCAAATTATCATCCTAACTTGCAAGTTCTTTCCTACCAAGTATCCCACCCTCCCTGCGGAAAAATATTCCTCTGCCCAAGCTAAATGTATTTTAAACATGCACAGTTTCAGTATGCCAAGACTCTATCTTTGAGTTCTGCCTTTTGAATTCTTTCCCAAGAAAACCAAACATATAATTTGTTCTCTACTCGTTTGTTATTCAACATAATCAGCAAGGCTTTGGAAGCAAGGGTGCTGCAGTAGTGACTTGAGTTGGAGGCAGTCATGGACCGCGTTGTGCTGGTCACAAATGGTTCCAATCAACTCAGCAATGGATAAAATGGACCTGCACATCAAAACTAAACCAGAGGAGCACACAGCATCTCTGCAAAAACATATGTGTAAAAACAGGCAGGAAAAGCCATTGAAAGGAGAGATTCTCACTAGAAGACAAGAGAGATGCCAGAGCACCACAGATACTGAACCACAGAGGAGACAATGCTAGGGCAAGAGAGACACCAAAGCACAAATAAGAGAAACAAAAACAATGCCAGGGCAGGAGAACTGCTAAAGAAAGCAAGCTGTCCCAAGCAGGGACAGAGAGGAGACTCAAGAAGAGGTACAAATCTAAAAGGACTGCGGCCAGCAGAGGAACCCATGGCGAAATAACACAGGAAGAAAAACAGAGCAACAAAATGAAAAGAACAATGATGCACTGAGCCTGGTCTCCTGCACTGTCCTCACCTCACCAAAGGCACTGAGTGCAATGTGTGGCATGGGGACTGGAGAGCAGAAAGGGTTTCCTCCAGAGAGGAGCTGTTTCTCCCAGTGGGTCTTCGCTTGCTTTTATTATCAACACCAGAATCAGTAATTAAAAGTTTACTAACTGCCAATAAATTAAACTGACTGGATCTCCCCTACTCAAAACTGAGGTTTTGGCCCACAACACTTGCTATTTCAGATGGTGAAACAGCTTAAGTGCCTCTACCGCTACCTGAACCCATGAACTCTGTGGTCTCAAATTTAATGGCTACAACCACTCAGCCCTCCCCTTCAGTGAGATCAACAGCACAAGTTCTCCCATTTCTCAATACAAAATAACTGCCATAGAATCTTTCAGAGAGCTGGCTTCTATACGCAGCTGGGATGCAAGAAATGCATGGAATTTCACTACTGGGAAACAGGGGAAGCCAGCAGGCATGGCAGGACTGCACACTGCTTGCCTGACTGTGGATATGAGTATTCGTCCCCTCATGTGAACTGAGTGCTACTGAAAAGAGAACTAAAATCACCAATGCAAACATGCCTGATTTGGCATCTCCTGGGTTATTTCTGTTTCTCTCAGCATCAATGCTGCACACCAGAACTGCAATTTGAAACCTAATATTAAAAGTAAATTTAGAAAGAGAAAGGACAGAACAAGCAGCAAGACGTTTATAAGACATTCACATACCACTGGATCTGGTTTGTTGTTCAAGCGCAAGTAGTTAAATCCCAAGACTGAGATTTCCTTGCCATAGCTGTGAGCCAAAGAAACTCTCTGCTCCAAAGACTTTGAATCCAAATAATAGAGGCAGACAAGAGGAATGTTCTTATCCTCATTTTACAGATTAACACAAGGAGAGATCAAATTACTCCCCCAGGGTCACCTTAAGAGCCTCTAACACAGAGCTGTTCCACAGTTTAGTACTTTAACTACAAGAGTATTTGTTAACATCTATCACTGCACATATTCACTAAATGACTTCTCTGTGGCTTGTGCAAGGTAGCACATAGACTTAGAACCAAACCCCAAATGTGCAGCCCCAAAAGCAAACCGTCAAGTGGAACTGAATGTAATACTAAGCAAAGAAGCAAAAATAAAGTGAAACTCCCCATCCTCCCCCTGCCAAGGTGTATTGCATAATCCTGTCATGTGTTCCAAAACCAACTAACGTGGAGACTTTCCCAGGTCACCGGGGGTTGAAAGTTCCAAAGTCAGAAGTTCAGATCAAGACCATGTTTCATTAACAACCATGACACTGAGACAGTGTCAGGACCCAAATCCCAGTATTCAACATTTTCTTGATTCACGGTGGGAATAAATATTAAGACTGCAAATACACAGGGCACTGGAGAGACAGCATTTGGGATAGAGAACACCGTTAAGTTAATACATAGGTAACGTGTTGCATGCTCTTCAAGGAGCTGAACAGCTGTAAAGCAGTTCCATTTATAACAAAAGAAAAAGCTCTTAGGTTATGTGATTGGAAAGCAAGACATAACTGAGCTACTGTAAGCATAAGAACAGTCCTCTTGGTCATAACCTTCAGGGGTATTAGCCTCATGCTTTATCAAAAGTATGAAGAAAAAACAACACAGAACTTAATCTCTCTGCAAGACTGAGCTAGACCATAAGCCAAATTATACAGGAAATGCTGTTAACGTTTTGGTGAACAACATCTTCCATGTTGCTTATAGAGAAAGCCAGAACCAACTGAACACCCACAGACAGCTGTGAGAACATGGAAACACAATGTAGTTTACTGCAACTCAGTACCCAGTAGGTGCCAGCACCTACCCTTCAACAGAATCAGTATGTGAAGAACAGAAATCATAAAGCCCCTGTATCCATTTCCTTAACCCAAAAAATCATCAACCCTTCCTTTTTTCTCCTCTTATTCTTCCAAGCATGGAGAAGCTTGGCATGAATAGATGCTAATCCACTATCACAGGTTTGCCTATGTATGATCCAGTCCAAAACCTCATCAGGTACAAAGCTGACTCCCAATATGCTCTCACAGACTTGGCAGGTCTGTGGCAGTCTTCTTATCAGCTGGTCAAGAAATCAAGAATCAAGGCTAACTCCTCAGCTTATGTGAACTAGTGGAGATAAGAATGAAGCTACAACACTTGTATCAGGCAGCAACATGGCTAGGAGGTTCACAATTTACACACTGAAGCACTAAGAATGCAGATTATTCAATATGGGTTTTAAATTGCAGAAGAGAATAACAAGGCATGCATATGTGTATGCAGGCTCGATTTCCATTAAAGGGTATAAAGAGAGAAAGTTGCTCTTGGATGCAACACAGTAACAGCTCAGCTGAGTAACTAGATAATAAGGGCTCATAATGGGAAATAGATAAGTACACAGCCAGAGCCACGGAAGTATGGTATCAGTCAGACATAATTTAGGAAGCGCCATTTGGTGTCAGCAGAAAACACCCTGGCCTCAGGATTTTTTTTGTGTATGAACTAACCAGACAGACACTGAAATCATCCCACAATATGAGCATAATGAACCATGCTAATTTGCTGAAATCTGTTACTAACCCGTTTGCAATTCACTGGATTGGAACTGCATTTTTCTCATTGAAACCAGCCCCTCCAGTGCCTACTTAACATGTTTATGAAATGACATGGCCTGAATGCGTTTTCAGCTTGTTCAAACAGCAGTTCAAGCAGTGGCTGGAAGGCAGGGTACCAGCTGTACTGTACTGGCCTGCATTTTGCAAGAGCATCATTCTACAGAATGGTATTTGTAGCAGCTTCTTAGTAGTAAATAACTCCTGACCTTCTGTGTAAAGTTGGGGGGGAAATAAAGGGGGAAAAGGCAAAAAAAGCAGCAGAGAAGGAAACAGAAGAAAACAAACAACTCTGTTGGAGAAATTATTTCAAAGTAATAAGGTAGAAAAGCAAAATACTAAACAGATACTATCTTTTCTCATTCTGCAGCCATGAGATATGAAACAGCAGTAGTTGTACATCAAAATCAAAGACAGCACTCAGTTATTTCAGTCATTATCTGTGTGAGCAGAAAGATTATATCCAACATCAATATTAATAGCCATTATATATAACACATTAAACTTGGGGAGGAGGAAAGGAAGCGATTTAAACACGTCTTTAGCACAGTTTCAACCATTTACTGTCAAGTTTTCCTTCTTGTTTTTAATACAAATGACAGGCTAGTTTTAATTTTCTTGCAGGTATATGACATCTTTCATAGAGTAAGATGCTAGATTTGTGTTCACAGCGCGCTCCTAAGGTACAGCCCCATGTAGCTCAGGGAGCGCAATGAACTGAGCATCAGGAGCGCGGGGAGCAGAAGCATGCCAAAGGATCAAAACTGAACACACAGCTAAAAGGCTGCACGTGTTTTATGTGTGCTTCAAGAAATAGCAGCAGCCTGATTTTAAAATGCATCTTAGAAAACAAGCAACAACTACAATAATACCCTTACTTTTCCGAACAGACAAGTGGCATAGTTGATTAAAATGATTCAGAACCTTGCACTTTCATGGATTTGGGGGGAAGCTGCTACTGAAATCCTCCCTGCGGCTGATACTGGTAGCAGGTCAACAGTTCACCACTGCCATTATGAAAATGATCCTGTAAATCTGATGTAAGGGATCTCAAACCTGCTAAGTAGCCAATACTATTTATGCTGGACCACTGCTTTTCATCAACCAAAATTATCAGGAGATTGTATGACTGTAACTCTCTTGATATATCTGACACACTGCAGCAGGCTACTGAGATATTTGTCCTTCTGTCTTCAACCTGAACACCTACAAAGCTAAATTCGTTCAATTTATTTCATTTAAAGCATTAAAAAATCTTAATGTGAGTGTTCAGAGTTCAAAAACTGTTCACTCTTGTTCAACTTCACTACTTCTTATTTCTGCTTCTTCCCTAATTTGAATTTATCCCACATTACTTTTTATAGAGTCCTCAAAAGTAAAGAGGACAGATCCTCTTCTTCACAAAACAGAGACTAAGGCTGACCTATAAGTAATGATAACATAATGCTCCAAACCCACATCCAATCCACTACTGAAATACAATTCACAATGTATTTCACATCTCCAGAATGCGACAGGAGATAGAGACCACTATTACCACAAGGAAAGACCCCACAACCATTTCTAAATTCTTCAACTAGCAAGTACTCCTGTAGGAGGCTTTCAATGTTATTTATAGGTAACAGAAACTGATACCTAATTTACTGCTGCAATATCCAAACAGTATACAAAATCTCCCATAACTCGTTTTTTCATTAAAGGGCAAAAAATGACCCTTTCAAGTCCAGACTTGCTGAATACATTAATGTTTATCTTTCAAATTTGAAGGTAACTGCTTTGGTGGCCAAAGCTCTTTGAACTGTAGCAAATACAGGTAAAAAAACCAGTCAACAGCAAACTTGGGTTAAATCACATTAAGAGAAAATACATGTACACACAGAAGGAACTCAGCTGTGCAAACATGCTAAATCAGGTGTGTTCCAGCTTCTACCCTTATTAAAACACAACAGAGGGTGATATTAAAACAGGTAGAGATAATCACTGCAATCCACTGCAGGTTTTGACACAGCCCCTTCATAGAAAACAGCAACTGTCAATCAAAGCATGCCTCATTTGTAATTTGAGGGTCTAAACCTCAGGTGAGGTTGGCACCTGAGGTTGTTTCAGCTCCAGTCTATCAATCAATAAACATAATTACCTTTTTCTTTCACCATGGCAAATGAATTGTCTTCGTCGGGGAAGCAGCAAGAATTAGCTGCAGTAATTTAAACACAATCTCTTCCCAGCAGTGTTTGGCTGAGGTGGATTTGAAAAGAAAAAGGCAGCTTATTCCATATAATGATCTCCCTCGGTCAGATTTCCCACAAGAGTTGATCAGGTCTGACTGCTCTTCACTGTCTCTTTTCTTCTCCTGACTCTTATCTTCCTCCACTGTGGTCTTTTCCTACGGCTAATAGCAACTCATACCCTGCCTGTGGACTCTGCCCCTTGTGCTGAAACAGCCAGCTACAGCTGCTGCTGTGGAACAAATGCTGAATTCCACCGTCCCTCATTTCCAGCCACTGACACCACCTTGCATTCCTCTGCCCTCGCAGAGCCGAGCTGGCAATGCAATTTGCTCCTGAATGACGGGCAAAAGACTGCAAGGGAGAAGCGAAAGAGAGCAGGCGAGTTCTTCCAACACACACTGAAAGCTGAAGGAGCATTTATGAGCCTCTCATTATTGTATTTACTCAAACTGAGCCAGGATCAAGAGAGGAAATACAAGATGAACATAGGCGAGCGCTGAGCAGACTGCAGCAGTGGCTTTTGTAAGGTGAGCACTGTTTATCCACTCCTGGTTTTGCTTTAAAGTTGTAAGCAAATACCAACTGCTTGACCACAAAACACACTAATAAAGTCTACAATGCCTTCTGACCATAGTAGAGAAGAGAGTAACATACAATTTGCGCAGGCTGGGAACACCAACTCCATTCACTACCTTGAAATAACAATCAAATTAACGATAAAAATGAGCAGCATCATTGCTCAGCAAGCACCTGGGTTTAGAAGCATAGCCAGGGAGCACCAGATGAGAATCTCGCTTTCAGCTTGGTATTTGAAATGCCAAATAATCATAAACCAATTGTAAACAAATACCAAATTGTAAACTACAACTCCTCTTATGCTACTCCTTTCGAGATGCTAGCCATAAATACTCAGGGAGTGAGGGCAGAGTAGCATACTGAAACAGCAGCACTTCCACATGAATTTCACTCCCAACAAAAAGCACAAGTGTTGAATCTGGGCATCAAACTGACCTTCCAATTTATGGGTTACCAGGCACTGAACTCCACCTGAGAAAGGACTGTCAGCGAGCTGATGTTAACACCCAAACCAGCCAACCCTTTGCAATATTGCCAAGTCTCACCCACCTTATAGCAAGATTCAGAATATTTCTGTTTTCTATTAAAAGATACAGGTCAAAGTCAGGTGGGAAACAAAGCTTTCCTTTTGCATGCATACTCTTAGTCACAGTCATGAAGAAAAGGTTGGAAATACCCTGAATCAAAACCCTGAATGGCCACTAAAAAACCTTAACATGTATTATTCTTAATACATACATACTGCCAGCATCAAGATTTGGGGGAACCTCTATCTATATGCTACTATTCAGCTATATAGTGCTACACAGAACTATTGCTATATGCCATGCCTTCTTTATAAATGACTTCATTCCTCATTTTAACTAACTACCAGTGGCTTCAGCAGTACAAACCTATGCCATCATGCTTTGGCTTGGGCAGTAAATTTCAGTATTCGTTGTTTAGAGGTGGAGAAAATGACAAAGGCAAAGATGCTGACTGGCCAAAGACAGAGGTGACCTCAGTAGGAGAGAGCTGGGCTACATATAAAGATATTCTGGGCTAGATTATGGGCAGATTCATTGAGCTATAGCTTCAACTTCACCACAACTCAGTGCACAATATGCTTTAGGTTACATGATGGAGGTGCAATTATGGTTATGCAGCATCCCAAAGGAACAGCTATGTTCAGTCCAGAGTCAGAGGAACCCCTATGTATCGAGGGCTGGATTTGAACTATAACTTGCACCTCCACAAGGGAATTCCTTTTCTGTGCTGTTCCATGTAGGGAGACAAAAATTAATGTAAAGAACCGAGCTGTAGGCATCAGCCAGACAGAGCAGCAGATGGCTGATACCTGCTGGAAAAAAATCAGCGTGCACCCAGCATTAAAAATATTTGCAGTAAATAAACTCTAAATGTTTTGTATAAATGCCACCAGAACAACAGCAAGGAATGAAACAAACCAGTGTGCCTCACCCAAAAGCTCGCTCTTATTCAGTGACAGCCTTTAATAAATAAAAGGGAGACAAACATTCAGGCACATGCATGGGAGAAAAACAGTTATTCTATTCTAATAGATCTAGGCTGGCTTTCTATTGTTAGCAGTCTAACGGGTAAGAGCAGCACAGCCCAGGCAGTCTGGCATTCCTGCTTCTATGACTCAGTGTGTTACTATTAATAGTGTTTGAGGCTCAATCAGGGAGCCGGGCTGAACCCCACCAACACATAATCCATCCTGTCACATCCCTGCCATGCTGGAGCTGTCAGGTTGTAACTCAACCTGGCCATGCTCTTTCTCAAGCAGTATTTTGTAAACAGTTAGGGGTCAGCCTCCTGAAAGGGGCTCATCTGACCCTCATTCATAAAGATGTGATCTGATGTGCAGAGCACAGCCTATGGATACAGCCCCATGGACACTGTTAACCCCTTTCTGTGACCCTCAGACCCCCTCAAAAGGCTTGCAGCGATTATCATTCATTTTTTGTTCCAGCAGCTGCTGACACAGAAGCTGCTCATCGGTATCTGGACTTTCTGTTCTCCGAGTTCATTACCTCCATTTTTCACATGTGCTAGAGATTAGCACTGCTCTATCTCATCTCACCCGTGGCTGAATAGAAGCCTTTCCTCCCATCATTCAGCCATGGAAAGCTGCAATGTTAAGACTACAACATGCACACAGAAATAAATTTAAAGATACAGACTGTAGTAAATCACACTGGAGATTTAGGAGTCAAATGTAATTTATTCCTGAGTGACGAGATACAAAGAGCAGACATTGGTATTGTAAATGAAATCTCTTTACCCCAGGATCATTTTTGGGTTTAATCTCATTGCTTTAAGTCTGAAGACTAAAATTTATCTTGTTGTATACTTCAGAATCTACTCTGATATCCTAAAGTGGGGGTGACAGGTGAATAGATAACAATTCCAGAAACAAATCCCTGGTACTTATTGTTAATAAAGTTTATTTATTTATTGTTAAAATAAATAAATAACTTATTGTTATTTATTTTAAAGGAAAACAAAATAACCTTTCTTCTTTAAATAACCCTTTTGCACTGTACAAATTAAACAGTGTCTCCCTTGAACACAGTGTTGATGGAAGAGAGGCACAAGAACCATACTGAGATCACTCCACAAAGGGAAAGAGTCAAACCAGTTTGTTTTGCTTTTACTCTTACCTTGATAATGTTGAAAAAGTATGCGTATGACACTAAGCACTTCAGCCATGACTGCGGATTTGTTATTCTCATCTGAAAAGCTGGCTTTCATATTTTTATCTTCCTCTCATTCTTTACAGATGAGGTCATGGCTCACAAGTATCAACACAGTTTTTATACAATCCCTTCAAAACTGACTGATATCTTGTGTTCATCAACCAAAGAAGGAAACAGTCTGCTAGACAACTGAAAGGGAAAGGGGAGAAGCTGCTCTATTAAGGAATACCCAGGAAAATAGCCTCTTTAATGTCCTTGCTTCCGGCAAACAGCCGGGCACAAACAGTTTTGACAATAAGCCTGCCACAGGCGTCCACAGCTTAACCGCTGCGCAACCTCCATCAACTGAGAGCCACCAAAGCCATCACTTGCATGTCTCGATTCTGGCATTTTGCAAAATGCTCCCTTCTCCAGGAAGGAAGTGCCACGCTCTCAACCTGTTCTGTTATCCTGACTTAACTGTGCCTTCTCAAAGGAAAACCAGTAATGTCAGTATGGGATTTCTTGCAAAAGGCCCGCGACCCACTAGTGATCCCACTGCCCTGCTAAGGAAGCCGACAGTTTCCAGTTTTAGCATTCCCAAAAGCCATACTGTTAAGTATTTCCTGCGTTGTGTTTCTCCTGAACACACCCTCCTCCAGCAATCTACTCCAATGCCTCTCCCTCAGCCACGTGGACAACTGACACATCCTTTCCATCTTTTGATAACAGCTCCAGCAGCCGCCCTTCATCAGGACTGCAGTATAAAGGCCAGGCTGACAACTCAGGCAAAGGCGATGACTTTGGTGAAGCTTTTTAGATTCATCCAGACACACTGAGCAGAATTTGGCCTGTACCCGACAAAAGCATTCCCCACACTAGGTGTGAAGAGCTGCGTGTGTGCTCGTGAAAACAGACAATAACATGTTTAGTAAGGCGACTCCTGCATGCGCTGCTGAGCTGCCTCTCTAGGTCCTTACAGGCAAGCTGCAGGCGAAGCTCCCCTATGGAAATCATCTTATAACCCCCAGACTGACCTCACAACCTCAGACACTCTATGTTGCGCCATTGCAGGTTTTAAACAGTCCATAGGAGCGCACACAGACTCACCAGGGAGGAATACAGTTGTTCTCTCTCTCCCAGGCTGAGTGAGCTGGGTGCTTTCAGCCTGGAGAAAAGAAGGCTCTGGGGAGACCTCAGGGCAGCTCCAGGTCCTAAAGGGGCTACAAGAAACCTAAAGAAAGGCTTTTGACAAGGGCAGGTAGGGATAGGACAAGGAAGAATGGAACTGGAAGAGGGCAGATTTACATCAGGCAATAGGAAAAAGTTCTTCCCTGTGAGGGTGCTGAGGCGCTGGCACAGGGTGCCCAGAGAAGCTGTGGCTGCCCCATCCCTGG
>WYDI02042430.1:13045-41338 GCA_009867235.2 Psittacus erithacus
CACAGGGGCTTGGAGCAACCTGCTCTAGTGGAAGGTGTCCCTGCCCGTGGCAGGGGCTGGAACTGGATGAGCTTTAAGGTCCCTTCCAACCCAAACCAGTCTGGGATTCTGTGATGACATACTATGGTCCTGCAATGCTACATCTTGGGATGGTCACATTATCCTTATTATCAAGACAGATCTTGAAGCAAATAATGCCTGATGTCCTGGGTCCTACCCACAGGTTTTCCATTACAGGCCTTTCTTTATCACCTGTGTCATGCTATTTTGACTACAGTCGGTCTGTAATATTGGTGTTTATAATCATGTGTCATCATTCTTCTAGAGTAAACAGAATTAAAATTTAGCAAATACATCAGTCAAATGACTCAGCAGAATCCACAGCGCGTTCGTTCTGATCTGCCAGGATTTGGGGGTTTAGTGCTTTTTTAACAGAATCATTTAATAGTCCTTCAAATGAAACTCCTTAGGAATTAAACACTTCTCAGGCTTTGATCTATAAAAGGGCCTGATTTCTTACAGATTTCTTTTCTGAAGTTCTCCTAAACACTATTTTCTTAGTAAGCTGCTGTTCTGCTGAGCAGTCACAGCTGGCAAAGTATGGATAAAACAGTAGGAATAATGCCTATTTTATTGTGAAACAAAGCAAGGAAACAAGGACATTCGGCTTTGCTCTAAACGTTAAGAAGCCTGTAACACTCACTTATGTAAAAAGCACCTGAAACCTCCAGATCATCTCAGCAAACAGATGGGAAAAGATGGTTACATTATACTTCTTTGCAGTGGCCCCAAAAATACACAAACGCACTGATGGGTAATCTGACTGTAGGTATGTACAAACATTTACCTCTGACCACACATTTATATTACGGATGTAACAACCGGCTTCCAAACTGCTTATGTTATTGCTAATCCTTAGAAAGGGATCATGCTTTCTTAACACCTGTGTGAACCTTACACTATGCACATGTACTTAGCACTGACCTTAGATAAAGTACAATAATAAACTGCAGTGACAGTGGTTTGAACTCAGTGTTTTAAAAGCTATCATATAAAATCATCACTATTCACCTGCTATAAATTGAATTCACCTAGCCAAATCGTGATCACAAACAGTGCTGTTGCTGATCAAAATAATCACTGCTAAAAATCACAAGTAACTGCAGAGAGGCAGGAATCCCCAAGAGGAAAGCATATATGCAAGTGTCATGCTTTACTGTGCATGCCTAAGGTTAAGGAGATTTGATATTGATAACCCACTTGAGAATTGGATTAACTCCAGAATAACCCCCATAGCCTGTCCTGGGAGGTTTTGGCTCAGTGAAATCAGCAGGAATACAGTAAAGACACAGTAGTCTAAAGAGCTTCTCCATGAGAGGTCCATGAAACACCAGACTGAAGCAGCTTCCCACCAGTCAGTCAATTTGCAGGGAAAAGAAACAAGTTCTTTGTTTTGCAGTCCTGAGAGATGTGACATTAGCCATTAACCTTTAGTGTGCACTTCAGCGCACACCACAGAATCACTGCATCACCGAATGGTTTGTGTTGGAAGGGACCTTAAAGCTCATCCAGTTCCAACTCCCTGCCACATGCAGGGACACCTTCCACTAGAGCAGGTTGCTCAAACAACCTGCTCAACACACAGCAAGCACGCAGCAGCGCAGGTCCATGATCCTGGAAGATGAGGCCCATCACATGGGCATTGGATAGATATCACACTTAAATTTAAACTGGACCAATCAATTGTCACAGTGTCAAATGACAAATTGCTTCTCTTCTGGCCCCATATTAAACTATATACAGGAGGCTAAAAACAGAGCATCTAATGCTGTCCTGTAAATTTATCTCACTCCCGACAGTTATTTCCCAGTCCAGTGTCCTATCAAACAAACCAGAGGACCTCGAAGATAAAATACGCTTTCCAAGCAGATCCAACTGTTACAGAGTGCAATATTAATATATTCAAACAATACAGTCAAAATTCTTTGTAACCTCACTTCAGCTTCTGGAACTTTTCTACTGAGGGCTCTGATTTTATCTGCTAGTTATGGTGGTCACTTATTTCAGCATGTAAACATGTATATATTTGAAGCTCTCTTTCAAATTACTCGTTGCTGTTTCAAAAGTAGGATCATCATAAATATATTAAGCATATCACAACAAGCTGATACGGGAAATACCTTAGGCATAACTGATTCCAACCTCTTCACTGACTGGAATTTTTAAAAGATAAGATGCTAAAGCTATTTTCCTGCTACTGCTCCACAAGGTTTGCTCACAGTTCCTTTACACCAAACCGGATGGGGTATTGCTGTTGCTCCAAAGGAAAGAGTCACATATTTTAAAGGAGAGCTTGCCAAGTGAAAAAATAAACAAACAATAGCAACTCTTCCAAGCATTGATGTACGCTGGTGATTTAATTGGGTTTATAGTTTTGCTTTTTACAGTTTAATGCCTCAGTGTTTTACAATGAAAACCGCACAGACAGCTTCACCGTCTATTTCATGCGGTAACAAACCAGTGACAAACATTCCTTGGTACCACAGTGTTTCTACATCCCACAATAAGACCTGCTCTTCAAAGGAAAACTGAAAAATCAAAAGCAGGATAATGCAAAACTGTAATTACAACCTCCCATTCTAACACCATCTTCTTTCCCTCTCAGCTGCACCCTGTCTGCATCACCTGAGTGAAGAACATTCCTGCTTCCCTTTCTTCCTTTCTTCTCCCATTAACTATTTGCCCACAGAGATGTACCAAATACTTATCATTCTCTCAAACTAAAAGCCACTTTTAAGGTCCCTGTATACTTAATGATATCCCCACCTCTTAGACATAAAAGAGGAGGAGCCAACACCAATTAGCATTCATCCCGCAACCAGTATGACAGACATATGGGAGTGGATGAAAGCCATGTACTAAGCTTCTCTCTCCTCTTGTACTCCCTCCATACCCCAAAGTCAAAGTCAGAGTGACTGAGGACAGCCATTTCTCTCTGCTCTGAAGTTTTCACACTATTTCACCTTGTAGATGAGCAGAGCAGACCCAAGGAACAGCTTTCAGAGAAGAAACAGCAATTCCTACTTCTCTTTTCCCCATCCCAGTGCCAATGGATACCTTACCCCCTGGCAGGAAGACTACAACTTCTTCAGCTTGAAGCCAGCTTCCATTTCAGATTTGCCTGTATCTTTCCTGCCTGCTGGAGGCTGCAGTAGCTCTGAGGGGCTGCTCTCACTGCTTGCAAGGTGGAAGGCGAGCCACACCACTGTGCTGCTTCAACCCTGCCCCGGAAGGGGACTGCCTTTCTCCCTGGGCTGTTTGATTAAAATACCAAGGTTATACAACTGCAAATGACGGACACAGGAGAGGAAGTTTCAATCACACACAGAACAAAAGCAGGATTCCCCGTAAACAACAGTGAAGGATGTGTAGCCACAATATGCTCTTCTCAGTCAAGAGTCAGCACTGTCAGTATCAGAGTTAAACAGCAAGTGCCATCTTTGCTCCAATTCCCCTGAACAATCTTCATGCTACTGACTACGGATACAGCCACACAGGAAACCACAAGGTTTTCATTATTTCCTTCTACTTAAAACTGATTTAGCTCACTTTTCCTACTAGGATCCAGTAACAGTAGAAACTGCAATCCTGGTCTTGTTTATTAGACAACAGATAACAAAGAATGCAGGTGGAAGGGGAGCACTGAGCCCTACAGGGGTGAATTCAGTTACTCTAAAGGATGCTATGTTAACACAGATTAATGCTAAACCACTGATACACTACTAAACAAATCAACTTGGATTGATCTCAAACACTGGCAACAACTTGTCACATAGCAAATGGAAATGTGAAACGGGAAGCCATGGGTTAAGATGCCCTTAAATGTTCTTATATTTCAAGTAAAGATGTGGCAGTGATTAAATTGGAGAAGCTGCAAATGGGCAAAGGACAAAGAACTTGTCCTAATTAATTACTTTTTCTTTTTAAATGTAATTAAAAAAACAATTAAAATAACTGCGTATTTACAGAAGCAAGGATAATTAGGGTCTAACACAAGCAGTTTCAGCTATATTTCTTACTCTGACAAACCCACCACTCAGTGGTTTTTATAGGCACATTCGTCTGGCTTCTGAGGACAACGCAGAACACATCTTCATTTGACAACCCCTTATTCATGTGAAGATTGACTAAATCCCTCACTCACCTCCATTGCTCTAGCTTTAGCAAACCTAAGTCTATTAATCTTCTCTCAAGTTCTTTTTCCCTAACGCTATTTCCCTACGCTTCTCACCGCTTCTGCTAATTTCCTTCAAAATGATCAGTACCTCTCCTAAAATGCAATGTCCAAACCTAGAGACAGTATCCAGCAGCGTTCTCATCAATAACAGAGAAAAAATATCTGCCTTGCTGTATGTATCTCCTGCTAACACATCCCAGAAAAAGAATGGCTTTTTTTACACCAGTATTATACAGTCAATCTATATTTACACTGGGATAAGTATCGGTTCCCTCCATATACTTTTCTGGAGTAGTGTTAGTTATTTTCCATTTGTTATCTCTTCAAACCCAACACTTCCCACTTTTGGGCTCTGAAATTCAACTGCATGATTTCAGACTATGTAGCTGACCTATTGTGAGTTCAGACATTGTCCTGCAGAAGAATGACATCATGCTCCTAAACCTGGATCACCACAAACTTTAAAACCATGCTCCCTATTCACTATGTCAGTATTAATAAAAAGTAACTGTAAAAATAGAATTATAGGGACTGAGGCCAGGAGAGATTGCTCAGATGAAAGAATCCTTTTGAATAGCTTTCAAAAAGAAGAACCAGCTCATCTGAAGTACATGAACAGTCTGTTCAGCACCTCTCAGCATCTAAAGAGTACCACCTGCTACAATGCCAGCAGAACCTGGATTTTTCTCTCTCATATCAACACTTGCCACATTCAAGATTGCTCAGCTTTGGGCACCTGACAAGCTCACAGTGTACCACTAAAATCCTATGGCTGTGGGTCACATCTAGTACACAATCTGTGGGGAGCTACTTATGAACACCATTAGCGAGTAAGATCAAAGATTAAAATAGGAATTCTTTTTTCCATCTGTACTTTCTTTCTTCCTGTCCACGTAACAACATAGACTAATAAAGGAACTGCAGTCTTCAGGGTGATCTGGAACACTCCTTGGCACCAAGAATGGAAAATGACAATGGGGCACAAAACAATGCCTATTCTTTTCCCTGGCTGGGGGCTCCAGTTTTCTTGCCATTAACACAGCAAGAAAATCCTATGGATGCAAGCAAGCTGATGTGTGGGAACTTAAGTGTAAAACAGTGGGCAAAGATTCAAATGCTTATGCTGCATCTAGTATGTCATAAATTGGAGCTCTTATTTCAAGTCTGTAAAGCCCATTCCTCTCAAGAACACCCTACCCCTCTGTCTACCCTCACATCACCATGTTGATTGCTTGGACCCCTTCTCCCTGCAATACATACACAGAAAATCAGACCTTCTTTTCCACAGACCACCATTTCTCATAGAATAGATTATTTCAGTTAGAAAGGGCCTACAGTGATCATCTGGTCCAACTGCCTCACCGCTTCAGAGCAGACCAAATGTTAAAGGATATTAAGGACCTTGCACTGAGCCCTGATGAACCTCATACAATTGGCCTTGGCCAATTGATCCAGCTTGCCCAGATCCCTCTGCAGAGCTTTCCTACCCTCAAGAACATTGACACTCCTGTCCAACTCTGTGTTGTCTTTAAACTTACTGAGGGTGCACTCAATCCCCTCATCCAGATCACTGATAAAGATATTAAATACAACTGGTCCCACTACCAAGCCCTGGGGAACACCATTTGTGACCAGCCACTAACTGAATTCAAATCCATTCACCACCACTCTTTGGACCTGGCCATCCAGCCAGCTTTTAACCCAAGGAATAGTAAATAGGGTCTCAATGCTCCATAAATTTTCCTGCACCATGTTTTTTCATGCTCTCCAGACTTTTCCCATGCCTTTCTCATCCTCCCAGGTTCCTCCTGTCTTTCTTTACAACCAACTGATCCAACACAAGAGCCATTCTCACAAGCAGTGCTTTAAATTAAGACTGTTACATAAACAGTTGCTAAACTCACCCAGGAGGCTAGTTAGATAATATGGTACATATCTCCCTCAGGTCTATACCACTGTCACATCTAAAGAGTAATCTGTTTGGAGGGATGCATAAGATCTCACCTGTACAAGCAACAGATCACAGTATCTCATACAAGAAGCAATATCACAGAGTTCTAAGCCAAGTTTCTCTTTAAAATTCCATGGCTCTCTTGCAACCAACTTTCACCTTTTGCTATTCCTGAAGATCAGACGTTTTTCCACAGAATCCTTTGTGCTGGAGTCTGACCTCCAGAGAATCAAAGCCACGCGCTGAAACAGGCCTTCCAGGCTAAGATTTTGCTGCAGCAAACCACGTTTGCTGCCAATCCCTCTTGTGGGAATTACCACGTCCATTAGAAACAGTGAGAAAGTGGCTCAGCAGTCTTTGGCCAAATGAACTCAAGGGAAATGCAGACTGAGGGGCTTTTCAGTGATTCAAAGCCTCTTTTGAACTATTAAATAGCTTTTAACTGTCAGCACCATGCCACCTCTTCACCTGATGAGACAAGTTTAACCCTCAACATTCCCCTTATGAAGGGGATGGAATTTCATTATATGAGCGCAAAGAAGAGGAGGTCATGGGGTAAATTGTTGAGAATCAAAAGATTCACTTCGTTAGTATCAAACTGCTCCGCACTTGTTGAGAATTCCTCACCTTCCAAGAACATAAAATATGGGCCTCTCCTGATGGGTGCAATTCCACTGATGAGCAGCAAGGAAAACAGTTGGATTCTTCAAATGCCATAAACAGGGTAATTTCTAATTTCTGTTTGTAGAGCCAAACGCAGACAGCAAACTGTCTTTCAGCAGAGTACATAAGCTGCTAAAATCTTGTAGTACTTGAAACACCATAATCCTCAAGCAGACACATGGCCTAAGACAGACTTGTGCGTTTTGCATCTTAAAGTCACACACAGCTTTACAACCAGGCTGTTTTCAACAACCACTGTGCTATTTTTGTTCTAAGCAGGCGAGATTCTGATTCCAAATGCTGTAATAAGTGAAGCTGAGACACCAGATACCTTGCAGCCTTTCAGCTAGCACTGGAAAGCAGGACCACCGTAGCCATTCTATTGAATAGTAGCACCCAAATTGTAGGATGAAAGGACAAAAGCCCCAGTGATTATTTGCACTATCTATTGCAGCACAAAGTTGATCAGGAGCTCTCCCATTGTCTTTGTGACTCCTTACAAATGAGTGAAAATCTGCAAAACTGCAGATTTCTAGATTGATTTAAGGCCCATTGAAATTAGAAGACAATTGCAAAAAGGTGGCTCCCAGCCTGCTACAATGGCAAGGTATTTCTTTGGAGTGCTGCATGGATTGATCACATAGCTGGTTACTGCACATTCATTTCATTTTCTATCCTAAACTGTGACTGATGAAAAGGCCTAAATTGTCTCTAGATGCTTTCTCCAGAACACCAGTGTGAAACTCTGGGAGGGGGCTGGCAAGGCACAATGAGATGTTTTTTCTGGCTCACAACCATATTGCATATTTGCCTCATGTTTTAGCTATATCTTAACTGCAATTTTAGTTGTTAAATTAATTACTCAGAAGCAGTAATTATTCAAAAGAGCACATAGGGTTTGCCCAGCATTACTCTCAGCATGTGAAGTTCATTGGGTACAGAGCTGACCGGCTGGAAGCTGCCTGCACAGAAGACTGTTTTCCAGCACATCTTTGAGAACTCCTTGCCTATCACATGCAGTCACTGAGTATTAACATTCTAAGGAGCTGGGCAGAGTGACCACTTTGTAGCAATTTTCTTGATCTGCTAAGCACAGGTACAATTCCAGCACATTCGTAATTTGAGTTATCAAAACTGAGACCCATAAAGCAAGTCCTACAAGAGAATATTTCTGAAACTTATCTGAATGCTTCAAATCAACATTTGTACCAATTCCATAGATTGGAGTCTCCAAAGAACTACTCTGTTATTATTGTTGTTGCTTTGTAATAGATTGTAACAAGTCAGTTAAGCTGATGAATTCCCAATATAAGTTCTTCCACCACCAATAGCTCCATGAAGGAATAAACCAGTGTCCAATGTTAACTGAAAACACAAACCAAGTTTTAGGACCTACTGGGAGGAACAAAGAGCCCTGTTGTGACTCTGTACATGTTGCTCATGTTATGCGACACGTTGAATTCCACAATTGTTCAAGAGAATTAGAAAACTAAAGGAGAAAGGATGATCAAAGGCATGGACCGGCTTCTGCACAAAGATCATCTAAATAAATTACAACTGATTATCCTGGAAAAGGAGGTACCTGGATAAAAGACACAACAGAATAATAAACTCACAAGTGACAAGAAGAAGGTAAGCATAGACTTTTAATCACCTCTTCCAATTCAAAAATGAGGTAGCAGCAAATGAAGCTATTTGGTAATAGCTTTAAAACAAACAAAAGGGAATATAGCTTCATAAAACCGATAGGAAGGCTCTGGAACCCGCGACCACAGGATGTTGCGCTTTCACAAGGTACTTCTCTAGCTTGAGTACTTCTACAGTTTAAGGCCCTTTTTGTCCCAGAATGACCACATTGAGAGAGCTCCACCTGCATCCATCAACTACTTTTGACTATCCAGATTCTAATTTGGCTTTTTATTCTTCTTTCCGTCTTCTCTGTCACTGATACAAGTATTTCTCTACACCTGAGCACACCTGCTGGCATAAAGCATCTTGCTGCTACACTAAAAATAAGCTAACTGCAAAGCAATTTAGCCTATTCACCAACTAGGAACCGAGATCCGACGCCAGTCCTCACTTACCCAGATCCTCAGGAGTGTCAAATAACCGCTCACATAAGTAGTAGTCATCTGGATTCAAGTAGGGCAGTTGCTTCAGCAAGCTTTGCTTAGGAATGAGATACAAGACCTCTGCAATATCCCCATCCTCAATAATTGACATCCGTTTGACTGAATTTCGGAATTTCACCTTTTCCAGCACCAGTTCCTCAGGTTTACTTGATCCACACAGCTTCCTAAAGCTGTTCAAGATGGGGAAAGATGGCATTTCTATTTGGAAGGTGCTAGTTCACGCAGTCAGACTACTACTCACAGCGCACTGCCCTTACCAATCCTTCTCGTTTTCTCTTACCCAGCAAAGGAGATTAAGGGAGATATATTTTTAGTGATTATCTTTAAGAGATTATGAGAGTATGCTTGATCAGGTGACTGCCATCTAAAACTATTGTAATCAGTTGCAACTCATCCCCGGGAATGCAAAAATCAGGAGCAAAATCATAAAGAGTACCTGGAAATCAGATTAATATTCAGGACAAGAGACAGAACGTAACTGAGTTACATAAGAGGATTAGTTTAAAATCAAAAAACCTTGCCGTGTTAAAAATCTTATTATGGAAGAATCATCATCATAAGCTACAAATGCACATCTGTGCATTTCATCTACCATGCCCCTGTTCCATTCCAGGTCTGTATGTATGGCTAAGGCAAAAAAGATTATAGTAAAGGTAGATCACATTGGTTCTCCTTTTTGAGGAGTATACAAAGGCTGGTTAGCACTGCTTCATAAGCAGATCTCTTTGGAGAAATCCTTTCTGCAGCTTAAACTGCCTATTCCAAACAAAAGTACTTGAGCTTTCCCCTAACTATTACACATTGGCTCGTCTGTGCTCTTCCTCTCCACTTTCCTGCGTAGCTGACAGGAGAAGCTTTGCAGACACAGTGCCAACCCTTCCTGCTTCACTTACGAGAGGTATTTACATTAATCCAATTCCAGTGACTTGCTAATCTAATCATCTAATGAATATTTCTCCCTGGTTAAAGGCAGAGTTAATCATCAACAGGGCATGGGAAAGTCACAGGAAATTCCACAGCAAAAGATAAAAAAAGAAATAAACCCGATGAAATCCAACCTAAACCAACATTCATCATGTGAAAGAGAGTCGCAGGTAGACCCCACACCAGGACCAGCTCAAAGGCAGTTTCAGCTGCTTTACACTGCTGAACTCCAGAGACAACTGCCCAGACAGTGCTTGGCCCAGGCTTTCAGTTCCCCTTACCATACAGAATTTAGCTATAGCTACAAAATGACTTGGTGCAGTAACAGCAGTAAGGCTTTTGCTAAATTAAAAGGTGAAAAAACTCCACCAATAGATGTACCAAGCCCAGTGAGAAACTATCATTTAATTCTTCCCTTCAAACCCAGAGTTCAAATACTGACTACAGACAGGGACAGGCCTTGAAGACTGCTTTATTTATTATTTTAAAGAGAAGAAGTCTCACAAATCCAGCCTTTGATCATCTATTATTATACACCTCCTATGAGGTCAATTGCTTTTTATTTTTCAAGTAGTACAACTTCTACGTTATCTTGAAGACAAACCCGAAATCACGGTCCCCCATAAACAGCCATTCTCCTGGGTTTAAAATCAATCCCACACATAGTGAGACAAAACCAGAATAAATCTGCACTACTGTTCTAATTTTAATGGGGTGATGGTAACGCATATTTAAGGAAGAGCTGAGCTGGCGCAACAAATATAGCAGCTCAAGTTCTGCCTTAGAGTACCTTCTATCAGATCAGACTTCAGCAAATGCCATGTTTTAAGCATTCCCCCTGTGAAATGATGCTTTGCAGCAATTTTCCAACCTCTCCTAGGTTTCCCAACCTGCTGACCTGCACACCACAGCTGCTCAGTGGGAAAGACAGCTCTGAACCTCCAAATGTTTCTACCACTTCAGCTGAAGGTAGGTTACCCTCAGTGCTTAAGGCAAAAGGATGGCTCATAGGCAATGGCTGGGTGCCCTCTGACACATGTATTTATCAGTTTTGTGTAAGAGTTGCTGCGGAATAATTGGTGAAGGAATGTGACATCTGACAACAGCAGATGTGACAACAGCAGACGTCAAATCCAACTTCATCAACACATCAAGGGGGACTTTGCCCTTTGAGATCGGTGAGGCAAAGCACACGTTGCCCTGAGATTAACTGCTGCAGAAGTTAATCCTCAGGAAGCAGAAAGGTGAGCTCTGCAGTAACTTTCTCAAGTGTTGCAACATCCACTACAGCATGGCTTGCCTAAATCCTGGAAGGAAAGCTTATCCTTTGCTGGAGTCTGGATGTGCTGGTTTAAGACTGACTCCAAGTTTTCTGTTGTAGTCACATGGATTCCAACCTTCCAGCTACATTCACCTAGACAGTCCTTACACCAGCTATTGC
The DNA here is from genome assembly GCA_009867235.2 of Psittacus erithacus. NCBI lineage: Eukaryota > Metazoa > Chordata > Aves > Psittaciformes > Psittacidae > Psittacus > Psittacus erithacus. The sequence goes on from WYDI02042430.1 coordinate 24,394, forward strand.
AATGAGTACTAAACTAGTATGACCTCTTGTGAAGCAGTAGGCACAAGAAACCATCTTGTAGAAGTAGGCACTGCCACCTTCTCCTATATAATCAAACACCATAAAAGCCTCTATCAATTCCTTTAACTCACAGTTTGCCCAGAAGAGCTGCAACTGAGTGCTAGAGGTGCAGGCCATGCACGGATCTGTTTCTGCACTTGGCAAGCTCCCACAGCGTTAGCTTGGGAAGCAGCAGAGATTAGGGATCCTTTTCCTACAGTATCCCTGCTACAGAAGTGGTGTGACTGCTGTAGAAATGTCCAGTGTTATTTCAAGTAGTGAAGTGCGACCCAGTCTTCTTCTGCCACCAAGAGGCATGGGATTGGTGGGGAAACATGGGAACAGCTCAAAGACCACATATTAACTGCTGCTTAGAACACAAAGCAGTGTGATTTTTTTCGCTAATGCTTTTTAAGCCCAGGGGATGTCTTTAAGAGTCTCCATCCCATTCATATGTAATCACAGAATACCAGGTTGGAAGGGACCTCAAGGATCATCTGGTCCAACTTTTCTATGCAAAGCATGACCTAGACTAGATGTCACAGCACCCTGTCCAGACAAACTTTAAGTGTTCAACATTGGGGAATCCACAACTTCCCTGGGGAGATTACTCCAATGGTTGATTGTTCTCACTGTGAAAAATTTTCCTCTAGTACCCAACCAGAATCTTCCCAGGAATAACTTGTACCCATTACCCCTTGTCTTTTTCTACATGTGAAATATAAAGGACAAGAAGTACAAGTGATCAAAACATGACCAGGAAGTGCCACAGCAGCTTCCAAGTTGGATGAAGGGCTGTTCAGAGCAGTTAGCTCTGAGGGTCAGATCCATGTGCCCAAGGTAAAGGACAAGGCCTGAGACAGCCTTGTACAGCGCACTGTTATCAGGTATTGGAATTTAGACTTAGCCAGAATCAAAGAGACAGTGGCAATCTCCTATGACTTATATCAAGCACTCAATTAAGAGGAAAAGACTGATTTCTAATATTCTTGATGAAGAGAAAATGAAAAGGCAAAAAATACAAAGGCACAACCCTGCCCTTATGTTTCTTGAAATATATTCACAGAAACCCAGGGCAGCCAATCCATAAGTAATCAGAATGGTCCGAGTTGGATGGGACCTTCAAGCTCATCCAGTTCCAACCCCCTGCGACGGGCAGGGACACCTTCCACTAGAGCAGCTTGCTTCAAGCCCTATATTGAGGAAATTTCTTCAGTATCTGCCAAATAGCAGAATACTTTTAAATCACTGCCAATTCAAAGCCATGCCTAATCCAAGTATTCAGAGCTGGGGGCTCCAGCCTTCATGGAGCACAGTGTGAGGTATAGGCACTTCCCAGAGTGCCAGTTTTCACACGGAGCTGGGTATGAGACAGGAATTAGGCAGACTGGCTATTTTAAATATTTTACCTCATTGCCAGCTTTATAAATATTTTATTTACAAATATTTTCAGCCATCTCAAGATCATTTCCTATTCAATGCTCTCTGAATTCACCAAACTAATTGGCTGCCTGCATGATAAAAATACATATATATTTCACCTACAGCCAGGAACAGAGGCTTCTGTACCAATGTTACTATAACAGAGTTAGTAAGAGTTGTGATTGCAACCCACAAATGAATAGCACAACAGAGTAGCAGGCACTGAATAGTAGCAAAAATTAGACACCAAGGGACAAAAATCATAGAAGAAATACCCCTTCATCTTCCTAACAGAGGACTAAAGTGGCCCTTCAGTTAAATAAAAATCAGATATGTCCAGTGTACTAATGCTTTCTGTAAGTGCTTGTGCCATCAGAATTAAGCTTCCTGCAAACGCATTTCAGTGCGACTTTATTCTTGTACTGAAAGTAACACAAATTTCAACCAAAACACCCAAGAGATTGAAATCAGCCATACCAGATCAGCAAACCGAGCTGCAAAGACACATCAAAATAAAACCCCAGAAACCAAGGCAAAATAAACCAAAATCTTTCTAAGGAAGAGCAAGCACTGGGTGTATTTACACCAAAGAAATACAGCTATTCAAACAACAAAATAGCAACAACAGCAAGTGAGATTAAAAAAGGTCACTCCAACATTCAGATTCACGCACATGAAGAAGAAACAAGCTTTCTACTCATAGTAAAATTACTCCACGCACACAGCTTTTTCGCTGTTGACACACAATTTACTTACTCAAGGCTGCAGGCTGAGCTGCACTCAGCTATTTATTGTAAACCTGAGGAAACACTTCATCCACATAACAGGGATAGAACTTCCACATGCACATCTTTACCTAAACGTCCAAAACAGGCAGTCATCTTCTGGGCATACTGACATAAGCCATTCTCCCAGTAGGGCTCCTCACCAAGGACCTGCTCACTCATTGCTTCAGAAGGACCTGCCTTTCTCTGCAGTCAACCAACTACCGCTTGCTCGAGACTGATAAGACAACAGAGCTTCCTCTTCCAATTTAGCACCATTAATAATTCAGGTACTACATAAGATCTGCTGAGCTTTAACAACCGGTAGTACAAAGCTACTTTGTGGCTTTTGAAGTAATCACATCTCAGTCTTTAAAAAGTACCTCAGCTTATTATATTCCAATAGCTTACAGAAAATACTTTGAAATTGCAGCAAAATCCATTCTGCTGCTGCACGAGCAGAAATACTGGTGGGGTTATGCTCAAATCAGCAAGGCATCTAAAACAGTCACCCAGCTCAAATCCAGAAACAGAAGTACCCACACTAATGAAACATGTCATAAGATACTTCAGCAAGCAGACACCCACTGCTCTTAAGAGCACCACTAGTTCTACAGCATCACACCCCACTTCTCAATGCCATGTATCTTCTGGAAACTGAAAACAAAACAAGAGCCCAGGTACTAACATCATCGTGTTCTCTGGTACTTTTCTAGCACAATGCATTTCAGAGGAACCAAGACACCACAGCTATGAGCAACAGGAAATAGGCACTTTCTCAACTCACTCACAGAGGCAGAGCACATCTGATCTCTTTACCTTGGCTGATAAGAAAATACAGGAGAGCTGACTCAGCAGTCCTGCTCCCAGCCAGCCACAGGGACCACGCGTACCTGTTTCTGATCTGCTCTTCAGAAGCTAAAGCACAGCTCTATTAGGCTAACTAGGGGAGAAAAGGCATAAGAAAGTCCATTACCAATCGCACAATTAATGTCATCTGCTTAGCTATTTACTTGTAGCACAGCTTTGGCTATACTGTCTTGATCCAGGTGACCATTACCAGTGAAGCACAGGTGTTCCTCATAAACACATATGCTCCTTGTCTGCCACACTTGGTTTTTCTCAATTCACTCAACACTGCTTCCTCGCTAAGATCATATCCACTCATGAAAAACTATTTAGTAGAGATCATATGACTACTGATGTGCATGTGAAGCAGTTATTACTAAGTAGACACTTTAAAAACAGATCCGTGCTAGTATATAAATAACATAAATTTTGCTCAGCACAGATTGAAAAAGCCTAGTTAATAATATTTAATATTATTTCAACAATTTATGGTCTATAAAAGCATAAGATATATTTTAAAAAGAATTCAGAGCATGGTCATCTTTTATTGTGCTAAAAGCTGCGAAGCATCCACATATATGAATTTTACAGTTCGAAGGTCTCTACCAACTTAATTACCAGTTTCAACCCACACAAGGTTCTACAAGGTAAGCTGTATGACTGCCTGTGGCAAGAGGAACATAGAGACCACAGAGCCACAGGGCATCTCTATACAGGCAAAAAGAGTGGCTTACTGAAAAGAGCTGACTTAGCTTACAGTGGTATCAAAAGTAAAATGATTTGTGTTATAATCAGCTGAAAACCAACTTAAGCACAAGTCTCCCATATAAGCTTGTTATCAATCTGCCAAGTCAAGGTTTTTTCTTCACTGCTATTAGAACTGACATTTAACTATTCCATCCAAAACACCTGGTTGTTAACGCACACATGGAAAACACAGTACTGAAGACAGTCACGAAGTCTGTCAATTCCATGGAATGTCTGTATGAAAGGATAGGAGTGAGTTGTCTCTGAACAGGATGAAGCTACATCTGTATCATCTTCCACTGCATCAAACATTAACTCTTTGAAAACCCATCTGGGGATCTCCTGAGGTGGTACACTGCAAATTGAATCTCAGTTTGATACATTATCAGCAAGACTTGCACACACAAACTATTCTGTTAAACTAATTCAGAAATAAGAAAACAAATGTTATTTTCTGTATTGATTTCTTCTTGGTGTTCATTCCAAGACACACATGAAACATCACTTTGCCCTTTATTCTTCTGTTAACAACCTGCAGCCTAGAAAAAACCCAAGAGCAAACACAACTATGTTTCTATCTCAGGCTTAACTAAGACCACATGGTGACAATTTCCTTTCCCAACTGATGACATTTGCAAAATCTTTCAGCTGAATTAAAGCATTGTGCTCAGCTTCCTGTTATCAACGATGTATGATAACTTTCATGGCACATGAGCCTTTGATAACAAAAGCCCAGCTTTGCAGTGCATTGTAGAGCTGGAGAGGCAGCATAACAAGCTCTTGGGAATGCTTTTCCCTTTGCTGTACATTCAGAAATTGACTCTGACTCACTTCCCGAAACCCCTGCATCCACCAAGTTTATCCTTCATGAAGCAGTGTGCCTGAAGATTAAACAAACAAAGATATCTAAACAATATGCCTAAGATTACATCTAATCATCTTTTTGTTGGACAAAAGGCAGAACAACACTGGTCATTTACCATCGTGTGCAATTATTAGGTGGGCTAAAATAGCACACAGAAAAATCAATCACCAGATGAAATATTTAAATGATGATAGGAGAAAAACCCCACAATAATATTAGGTAGTTACTGTCTACTGCCTTTCAAAGCCATAAACGTTCTTTTCAAGCAGCTGGTATTGGTCCCTATTAGGGATCAGGTACACATGCACTGGAAGTGAAAGAATCGTTTAAATCAGTTTCATAACTACATTGTTTCTGTACTGGATAATCCGCTTCCACTAAGAATACTGCAAATAAATAACCATAAATTGGTTTTTAAAAGCCTCTATTAAAACTTATCTCAAAGCCGGAAACAAAACTATCTGTAGACCTTCAAATTTACTAACATAAAACAAAATATTAACTCTTCTACATTACTGTTCTGTGACACTTGATAAAAAACCCTCAACAACTTCCCCTTTGCTTGTAATTCCCAAACTCACCAATTGAAGCACTTAAAATCTACCAAAGATTTTTGTAAGACTTAAAATCCAACCAAAAGATTTCTCAAATGATTTTTCTGCCTTCTGCAGAAAACTGGCATCTGTGAAGGTTTAAAACTAAAGCAGAGCCACAACCAAAATCCCAACCTGTGATGCAAAATGGGCAGTGCCCTTTGGAGGCAGAAAGCCGAAAACTCATATATTCTTGATCTGCCAAAGGACCCAAATGAAGTGGCTTCATCACTCCCTTTCCCATCATTTGGTCTTTACACGAAATGAATTCTGCAATCAGTTCTGGCTATATCTGCCCTTTAACAAAGCAGCAAATAACCCTGTATTTACTGAATCTTGCAGTGTCCCTGCTTTCTAACAACTGCGCCTGAAGGCCTTTTCACCCAGGTCTCCCTTCCTTGGTGCACCGTTCATGGCTGGCTACTGCCGCTATCCAGAAATGAAGAGCAGTCTCTGTGGCACTGTACCTGCAATGCCCATTTATTTTCCTGTTAGTCATCAAAGGCCTCAGGTACACTGAGACAAGTCCTAGTGAAGAACATCACCAACATCCAGAGGAATTACTGCCACATCCAGAGCAGCCTATAGAGACCCTACTCCACCCTATTTAAATAAGCAGCAAAATTATTTGCTGAAATCCATTTTTTAGCATTTAATGCCATTACAGCTACCAAAGTATCCGCTTCCTTAATCAATTATTCAAATTATGAACAAATAGTGATATTAATAAATAGTAAGAAAGTAGAACTCAAGGGCTGGAATGCTAACCTGGGATTTGAGAAACACGCAGCCTCTGTGCTCCCACAGACTTGCCTGAGTCATTCCCTTATTCCCTTTCATTGTGTTTCCTGTATCACTTTCCCCCCTCACAAGGGATTTGTAACAATAGGTACATTAAAGACTGAAGTTTTCAGATTCTGTGCTAATGGGTACTATAGAAGTACCACAGATAATAACAGTGGGGAGAAACTGGTCAGCACTAAAAAAAGAGGTTGTCTAAAGCATAGCTGAGAGCTTCTCCTTGATCTTAATTACCTTCCAACTTCATTACCATATTTCTTAATGATGTTCCAATAGATTGCAGCTCTTATTTAAGACTAAAGGTGCTCATTTGCCCTGCAGAATCACGTCACCAGATAAGGCAAACATAACTAACTCTGTACCCCTCTGACGTGAAAATTCCATCTTTAGCTATCCTGCCCCAAACAAGCAAAATCGCTCTTAATCTGGTTGCTGTGACTAGAAGAGTGCACAGTTATCAGCTTATGACAAAAGGCATGATTCAACCAAAGGCTATTTACCTTACTTTATCAATCCCAATGTTTATTTCAGACTAGCCATGGAAAAAAAAAAATCTCTGTCCTTGACTATTTTCAGGCACAAAATCACAGTATGTGCACTAACGGATCCATCTATTGCATTATTACAAGATGAGGTGGCTCAGCATTTTATTTCCTGGCAGTACAAGGCTAATCTATTGATCTATAATGTCAAGAAGAATGAACTATATATTCTTACAGCAAACCCAATCTTTTTTACTTACACATAGGAAAAAAACCCACCCCAACAGTAATTGCTGACAACTGATGCAATTTTGTAGGTAGGACGTAGTGAGAGCTATATGAAATATAAAACCAGCTGCACCCCCAAGGCTCTGTATGATTGAACAACTCACTCGCCAACACAATTCAAGTGCTTGCCTATCTCAAAGCTTATAAATAATCCCATGACTTCCATGGGGCCAAGCACTGTGCTTGAAGTTAAAGAGACGCCTGAGACACTCAAGGGAATAATTAGCAAGAAGGATCCTGGTAGAAGCTGGCAGTCCTTCAGATAGTCAGTAGGGAACTGTTCTTTTTTCTTACTCCTCAGCAATGTTTAGGTATCTCGTATTTAAACAGAACAAAGACTTTAAAGATAAATGTAATTCCTTTAATCAGACTTTTTTTCTTTACTTTTCCTTTCTTGAACTTTGACATTTTTCTTTGAGCTGAAAGGAGAAACCCTTTGTAACATTCTCTTCACAACATAGACTTCACAGTAACTGAGACAGGAGTAAGCTGGGAAGCAGAGATCAAAGTTGAAAGCTCAGTGTTCTTTCAATCCTCATATTTATTTCTTGTGCCTTTATAAAGAGCCGTGTGTTACAAGCATGATATCAAAGAAAGCATCACTCCTCTTGTTCTGTATTAAACTGGATATTATTATAGCTGCTCTTCTGACAAGTCACACAATGACAGAAATATACACAGCAACTTTACTCGCATGCTGAACAAAGAATTATATTACAGGAAAGTCTTCCCTAGGTCACTGCAGGCCTTCCTGAATGTCTTAGGTTAACATTCCCCATTCTCTCCTAAATGTGCATCTCCTACTGCAGCTGTAGAACCAGCACACCTGATCGGATAAAGCATTAACTATTCTTCTTGCTGCATCAAACTCTCAAGGTCCCCAACATCATAATTATTCTCAGAGCATGGCATAACTGTAAAAGGAAAACTTTTGCAGCCATACTGCCCTCTCCTAGCTTCAGTGAAGAGATTCCTTCCTCATACTATAAGGACTAATTTAAGTACCTACCAGAAGCCAGTTTAAACTTTTTGTCAATGTCCATCAAAACTAAGAATAGGAGGTTACCTTTCTATATAGTGGAAAGTATGGCACTGCTGTAGGATGCCAGAAATGACATCAGATCAGTTCAGCCACTGCCAACATTCCTACTAAAAGCAGCTTTAAATATGCTGTGTTGGCTAATCATTGTTTTGTAATTAAATAAACCCTACGGCACTGCTGAAGCCTTCCCCTTGTGGTCAGCACTATCTTCTGGTTAAATCAGCTGCGCACACACACACAAGATCAAAAGCTGTGTTAAAAACTAAAAAACTGCCTGTTAAGCAAAATTATGACTAATAGCACCTCACTTCTCACCCAGGAATCACATTCTGTACCGGCAAAAATACAGCGTGGACACATCTGAAAATACATTGATGGGGCAGATGAAAGACTTGGAATTCAGTTCAGTTTATTCATGACAGAAAATGACATATAACGTACTATGTAACTACTGGTATCTGATAAAATGAGGTTTTGATCCTCTTGGGCATCTCATGGTCTCATTTTGCTTGTTTTTTTCTTGATAGTTAAGAGGAATCTACTCAAATAAGCTCCATAATCTGACACAACAGGAAAAGCAACAGCCAGAGGAACACAGCAAACTCCCAAAGCTAACAGGACATTAAAGAGGAGAAACATGTCCTTCCCTTGACGACAGGTACAGCTGGCTTTGTTCTTTACCAGCGCCACTCAACACGGAACAGGCCTTATCTTATGATATTTCCCTGACGTACAACGTTGTGAAGCTGTGCCTGTCAAATCCTATGAGAGTTATTCAGAGATAGTACTAAATCAAGAGTCTTGATCCTGCAGTGGAAATCGAGGGCATTCGACATGTAGCAAACTACAGTTTTCAAATAGAAAGTAGGAAATAAGGTCTTACAATACTGGGAAAAATCATTCCAGTGGTCTCATGAACTGCAGAAATAACAAATGAGTCCAACTGAATGGGGCCTGGAGAAGAGAAGGCTCTGTGGAGACCTCAGAGCAGCCTTCTGAAGGGGGCCTCTAAGGATGCTGGGGAGGGACTCTTCATTAGGGCCTGTAGTGACAGGACAAGGGGAACGGGTTAAAACTTAAATGGGGGAAGTTTAGATTGGATATAAGGAGAAAATTCTTTCCTGTAAGGGTGGTGAGGCACTGGAATAGATTGCCCAGGGAAGTTGTGAATGCTCCATTCCTGGCAGTGCTCAAGGCCAGGCTGGACAGAGCCTTGGGTGACATGGTTTAGTGGGAGGTGTCCCTGCCCATGGCAGTGGGGTTGGAACTGGATGATCTTAAGGTCCTTTCCAAACCAAACCATTCTGTGATTCTATTCTATGATTCAGTGATTAGCCACAAAGAATCTAAGACGACTCCATCAACTGATTGATATTTACCATCTTGTATTTGCAAGAATGACTTAGAGCAGTATTTCCTCAGCAAGAATGTCTTGATCTTATCGTGCTACTGCTTCACCAAATGCCGCCTGCTGTGGTTGAGTTAGTCATGTGTACTGTGGGCTACTTACCAAAAGTAGTTTTTCCACCAGAACTTTAAACAAAAATATAGTTTTTAAATAAACTGTAACTAAACCATTATGCAAGTCAAGATGGCCCTGCCCACCTTTGAGAGAGAATCTGCTGCTGCATTCTTAGTCATCAGAGTCTTTATACTTCCTGGTACTTAAAATACATTAAATGTTGCACCTAGACAGTTACTGCACAATGGGAGGTCTGATTCTTCAGTTTATGTAGAGTGCAAACAACTAGTGCATACTAGGAGGTTGGTTTGTTTGGAGTTTTTAATAGATCAGCACTCCCTCAGTGCAGAGCAAAGCTTAGTTTTCTCTTACTTGTGTTGACATTGCCTCCGTGGCACTGGTTTAATATACAGATTTAGCACTGACACAAATCAATGCCCAAAAACCAAAATCCCTTTTCCATGCAGTTCACCTTCCACAACCCTTGTGGTATTAACACCCTTTACGCACCTTCATGGTTTTTGGTAGGGGTTTTATCCTGGTATGATTTAGGAATAGTTCTGCAACTGAGAACAGCAAAACAACAAATAAGGAAAGTAGGCAAGCCAGGCCATCTGTCAGGCTGAGCTCCTAAGAATTGATTTATGAATGCTTCTTCTAGCAGCACTGAGCAGTATTTTCGGACGAATCAGTTAAAACAGGTGCTGACCACCACAGGATTTATCTGTAGAGAACACTATGCTACAAACACATGCTGGGCACATTTTCAGACTGAAGCTAGTTGGCAATTTCCAGTTACTTCCTTATTAACTATGACTGAATTACAAGACAATGTATTACTTTGTATTGGTTTGCTGATTGTTTTGTTGTGTTTTTTTCCACATATTTATCCTTTCTTTGGAATCTAAACCCTCCCAGTACTTTTCCCAGAATCAACTAATTGATTCTGAAGGAGTAAAAGGATTCAGTTCTCCAGCTGCTTGCTGGATTATCATCAGAATAAGTTCAGGCCTCCTAGCTCAAAAGAGAGAGCTGATAAAAAGAGTCCATGGATGATTCTACAATGCGAAAGACCATATGTGAAACTCATTAAAAATGAAAGTAAAACTATTTGTTTTCATTACCCACTTTAATGACAAACAATTATCCCCAAAGGCATCTCTTTACACAGTGGATTTCAAAAGGGATAAACTCTCAACTTCCTCCCAAAGCTCGGGAAGAGAAAGCGTGAATACTACAGAGTAGCAGGGAGAAGTAGTCAATCTTCTCTCCTGTACTTTATCAGCTTTGCAGATCAAGAATTTATCTACTAGGACCCAACAGTGAGACTTCCACATCTACACACGAGGTCACCTGCACAAGACAAAGCAGGCAGAGATAAAAGCAAGGCTTCCTCAGTTCTCAGTACATCTAGTCAGGAATGGAGAACCATGTGTTCAGCTTAACCTTACTATAATGAATCCCCACAAGACATAGGCAAATGCTTGTTTGATCAATACATTCACATAATCATAGAATCATTGAATGGTTTGTGTCGGAAGGGACCTTAAAGCTCATTCATTTCCAACCCCCTGCCATTGGAAGGGGCACTTTTCATGAGATCAGGGCTCAAATCCTTGTGCAACCTGGCCTGGAGAGTGATATGGTAGTTTTCCACATCACAGCAATACGTAAGCAGTTGATTTTAACCAAATGCTGTTGGTTTGTACTTCTGTGGAGATGAATTTATATTAATGTAATAAATCCAAAATAGTATTTAAAAAAAATAAAATAATAAAGAAAGGAGAAGGGAAAAAAGTAATTTTGCACACCTAATTCAGCACGCATCGAGAGAAATAAAAGAAATAGAACTGCTATCTCTACTTCAACATTAGGCGAAGTTCTTGGCTTACAAAGACTAATTAATAACAGGGGAAAAAAGATTTCTTTTTATAAATAGTTGGCACAAAGTTTGGGTTGGGGGGTAAGAGAAAATGATACTTTTCATAAAGAGATATACACAATTCTTTACTACATCTTCCTGCATATTTTTAAGTTCCAGATCAATAAAAATAGATACCTGTGTGAGGCATTATTTTTAAGAGCCAGATAATGGACTAGACAATGCAAAGAAAAAATACTTCTGCCAGCTTTAATGCCTAAAATCAAATGGGTACCCCAAGGGTTTGTTTATCTGTTAGACAGTAAGCAACTACCCACACTTGAGTTACAAAGAAAGCTAAATATATCTTTTCATACTGATGTCTCATCCCTCACCTTTTCCCAACGCTGAGGTATCAAAAAAGAGAAATGTTTACTAAGCAAGCTCAGATTTGTGTGCCTCTTGGATGAAAAGAGCACCCACTTCATATCACTTTGTTGCAACTTACCACCAAAACCAAGCTGAACACGCTTTTGGTGTTCAGAAGCGAAATGCTTTGAGTTTCATCTAGAAACTCCTGCAGGTTGCGACACGCTGGCATTCTGTACTGCACAGTCATACCTGCAGCACCTTGGAACAAGGAAAAGGCACCGCTCACCAGCAACAGCAGCTGCTCCACATCCTGCTGCCTGCCTCTCTGAGCAGAAGCAATCAGAAGTGACAGACGCTTGCGGGACAGCCAAGAACTTGTAGGTGTGCTCAGTCACCGATTGCACAACAGCGTTTCCTCAGGTTAAATGCCAAAGAAAGCTGCCCTGTACAGCACCCTGAAAGATGTTATCAGCTTTTAATTCAAAGCATTAACTAACAATACTTTCATGCCACCTTGCACTACAAAAGCTCTTTCTACACAACCTACCCCGCAGCAAGAGCATGCTGTCCTCATCTTTACCTAGAAGAGAAACTGCAAAACAGAGCAGTGAACTACCTGGCACAAAACCACAGAGCAGTCAGAGCTGGGTAACAAGCCTGTTTCATTCCGCTAACTTGTACTCTACTCCTTATATTAAAAACTCCAGTCCAGCGGACAAACACATGGCTGCCTGCACATGCTTCAGCCACATAACAAAGTCTACAACTGAGAAGGTGTTTAACTGTTAAATCAGCAAAGAAAAACAAACTAAATTGCTCCATGAGAAGCATGCCAAGTTCAGTTCAACAGAAGTTCCACAGCCTGTTTTCCTTCTGTAAATCCAAGAGCTTATGTCCTGTGGATGGTTTACCCTGTGGAATTAATCAACAGAGATATACACAGCAGAGCTATAGCCCAGGACAAACCTTTGCCGTTTGCAGAGCTCTGATGTATTTCTAGTTCCATTTGTGCTCTCAAGTAGTAATGTTTCTGGACCTCTAAAGCCTTTCAGAGTACAGAGGACAAGCTGGAGGCACAACCGAGGTCCTTCAGAGGTGGCTCACCCTATGGCTTTACTCCCAGTATTTGCTGGGTTGAATTGTACTAAAGGGAGTGGCTCAAGCAAAATAGGTGTGTCTGTGTTCCCAAACAGTTTAAAGGAAGAGTGAATATTTTCCTGTAGATATTCCATTAGTCACCAGGACTATGGTATAGCGTCTTTCAGTGACATGTTCCAATGTACTGACCATCTCAAAGCAGTAACCTTATTTTTCACACAACCAGTCTCAAAGGTTGACTACAAAGGGACTCGATCTTGTTCTGAGACTCTTTTCTATTTTACTCATCATCTCACCTACACTCCACTGCTTTTGTTTTCTGGCTATATTGCACCGAAGTGAAAGAAGGTGGAAGAAAGGGATTGAAGAAACACTGTTGCCACATTCCACAAACAGTGCAGGCAAAGACAAAATTCCAGGCATCTTCCCTAGGTTCCCACAACACCCCACCCGGACAGAGGCAATTAGGCTGACTGTAAGTGTAGACTTCCAGGCATTTCCTTCTACGCAGCTGTACATATCCAGAAACAAACTGTTCCCTGAGCAGCTGATTTAATTAATCTTTTTATTCTGACAGATTTGCGTCCAACATCCTCAACACCCATCGGGTTTTGCTCTACCTCCATGTAACATCCTCTTGGCAATACCATTCTCAGAAATGCCTTCTGTTCCTTTCCATTTCCCTGCTTTTCCAGTTCCTCTCCGTGTCCTTTAAATTCACCCATAGAGACCTTAAGCTGTCTTCCTTAGCTGTTTAATATCTTCAGTTTCCACCCATACATCCTAAACCACACGCTCTCTTCTTTCACTCTCATATCTCTCATGTACCTCAACTACTGATTAGTATCTTTAAGTTCTGTTTCCCTGAAAGGAGGAGAGAGGGAAGACTGACAGAGCAGCTGGATAATCTTGATGTCCTAGGAAATAAGACCGAAAACCAGCCAAACACAAGGGAAAAATGTACTGTTCTTTGGACATTATCACAGACTGAGAGAGGCTGCTGTAACAAGAATCCCATTTTATCCCCAAGATTTCACTTTAGACAACAAAATCCCCACTATTTCACCTCTAAACATGTATGAAAAGATGCCAGAAACATATAAAACCTTTCAGGGTCCTGGGTGAGAACTGCTAAATACAACCGAATTACGGCCAACTCCTTTTAATTCCCTGCTTCAAACACTAAATCCTGATTTTCCTGAACTGTTGGACTTCATTATTCCCACAATGAATTGTCATCTTCTCAGCCAGCTTGTTAAAAACACACACTCATGCAGACACACAGACAAATGTAAGCACAGGCAGAACCTGGTCTCTCTACCTTTATTCTCAGTCTGGCATTCTCTTCCTCTGGCTTCATATTTTATTTGCTGCCAAATTAAGCGCAGTGAAGGACAGGGCGTTCACCCTGTTTGGACTTTAACATGCCTGACTGAACATGATTAACTCGTCAGAAACACTGCTTTCTCTCTGCCCCCATTCTGCTTTTTAATAATCAAAGCACTCCACACTTTAATTACCATTACTACCACTCTGATGTGGAAAGGAGATACAATTACTCCTGTTCTACAGAGAAAAAAACCCAAACACTACATTCCCAAGAAGCGTTGACCACTAGCATTTATTCATTTTCTTTACTCTGCTCCTAAATACAACTGTGTTTTGTGTATAAAATGGTGAAGATAGACAAAATATTGAAGAGGAATTCTATGGGTTCAGAAATAAGTTCTCCTGGCCTCAGTAAGAGACGGGTTTGTGAAGTATGCCAGTGCGACTTCTGCAGTTAACCACATTTATAACTTTATTGTTTAGGTGAAGAGATGAAAGAGAAGGAGGACGAGAATGATTCAATATACATCTCCATATTGTACAAGTCATCACGCTCACGCTGGCTATGTAGTATTAGTAGCTGTAGCATTAGACGCTATATTTGAGACATATAAACTTGAGTCTTCTGTATGGCTGTGCATGTACATATACATCACCTCTTTAATACAACTGATGACACACTGATTTTCATTGAGGTTAAATTCCCTGAGCATACTCAGCAGTTCAGTACACGATGTGAGAAATGATCACTTCTCCCATTGTACTAAGTCCTGAGTCTCATCTCAGGAATTTCTGTACATGTTTCCTCATGCTGAGGGTCCAGCCTCCAGAAAGTGTGGAGAACCTGAAATCTGCCACTGTGCTGCCATAAACATTGCATGTCGTTCCCATGAAAAACCTCACACAAATCTCGCCAAGTGACAAGACTTTGAAACCCTGCAGACTATTATGCTCTACAGAGAGATGTTTTGGTTGGCTATTGAAGCTCAGCAGAGACTTGCTGGGTATTAGCGCTCCAGCAGTTTATTTGATTTAGCTTATTCCATCCTACACAGTTCTCAGGCTTATTGCCATTCCTAGAAAGTGACTGGGAATAATCAATCTCCATAGTGCAAGGGATATGCAGAACTACACCGGTGACAGAAAAACAGAATGACAACAGTGTTCTCCATGACTCAGTTACACCAACCAACAATCTGACATTTCCGACAGGTAAGAGCTTATTTGTGTGATTTTCATTTGCTTTTATTGCTTTGTTTTTCCTCCAGACTTCAAGTAACCCAAACTGAAGCAACAAAACCAACTACCAACTACCAGAGAATCAGGAATATTATCAGCCACTTTCTGTAGAAAGCCATGGATCTATGAGTCAGCACATTCCTGTTGTGTCTAGTGGGAGACACACAAAGCATCACAATTTATCTTTCCAGTTTCAAAAGCAGTTCTTCCTGGACAACATGAGACTATATTAGCTCAGCCTGCTCCCTGCAAGTTTTTATCTCTGTTGAGATATTCTTTCCATACTACAGATGAGGAAAACACCAGACAAACTAAGCAATCTGTCCAGGACCATAAAACGCTATGCCCAGCTTAGAAAGTGAACCTAGGTATCATGAACCCCAACCCAGTGCCGTTCCACCATCTGTATATAGAGAAGTATTTATTAAAAGCAAAACTATAGAAGAAACAAAGACACAGAATTTACAGGACACAAATAAGCTGTTATCGTAGGAAATTAACTTACCCTGTTCCTTCATTGCATATCTCCTTATTTCTTCTCACTCCAAGTTCCATATAACAGAAAATGCCCTTGCACAGCTCCTGCGTGCGGATGCTACAGCCTTTGCACCAGAGCTGGTTCGTAGGTGACAGCAGCAGGAGAAAAATGACAAGCACTCTTCCTCCTTACATCATCAATTCTCTCACCTCCCAGCATAGGCTGAGACTCCTGATTGCTGGCAATTCTCCTTCTCATTTACACTTTCCACTGGTGACTTCTTCAGAACTTTTTCCCCTATCTACGAAATTACTGCATCACTGTCAATGCCCCTGTCTGGCAGCAGAAACAAGTAACTGCCCCAGACCTGTGCACAGCAATTAGTTTCAAGTGTAACTGCTTAGAACAAGTATTATGCCATGTATTCGGTGCTCCAGAAAATGAAACTTTATAGACATATAAAGTGTAGCCTGGCAAACCCTTCTTTCTTGTGCATTGCTAACTGCATCTAAATTATAGCATTCTACATGTATTCATATACCTTTCATCCCTGTGTATCCCAGAGCATTTTGTAAACTTGTCACACGGTTTAAAAGGAGGCCTATATTAACACAGAGCTACTAGTACCCAGACAGCTCTAGTACCTAGTGCAGCAGCCTGTAGATAAATTCATTATGAGAGAGATTTGGGCCAATGGCAGCACACTGAAGCTCTGTAGCTAGATAAAGACCTTCCCTCCCCCTTCAGACATCATTTGAAATTCTTGCATTTCCATTTCATTTGATGATCTCAATGTTTTAAAAACATTCATTAGCTTGTACAGTGTTTTAATTAGCCAAGGCATAAATAAAGATCTAAAACCTGCAATGCCTCCACTAGTAGTCAAGAGGAAGCGCTTAAGGGAAAAAGCACCTGAATGAGGGCAAATACTAAGTGAGCCTTCTAGATACTCTCCCACATTGCAGCAAAATCATAGTTTCAATGGAGACTGCCTCCAGATCAGCCAGCAATGCACCTATGCTCTATAATTTTTCCTAATTCCTTTTGGAATACATTCCTCCTTTTCACTGCTTTACACTCTGAACTAGTGAGCTCCATCCTGTATTCCAGTGCTACGTGAAAAAACACTTCCAAAATAGATTTTTTTGGCTTTTAAGCCTGTCACTTGCTGCTTTGGTGAGGCTGAGGACAAAATTCCCGCATCTTCAGAAATT
>WYDI02042434.1:0-23617 GCA_009867235.2 Psittacus erithacus
GGGAAGGACAGGTTGTGGGGGGAAAACAAGCAGGCTACATGCTTTTCTAATTTACGACTAAGCTTAAACCACAACATGTAGTTACCGTTTAAATAGGAACATGGTGATAATGTCTCTCCTAGCCTTCTTTTCTCAAACCTGAACAAACACACTCCTCTCAGATAAGTAAAAAGTCTATATCAGATCATTATTTTGGTAAAGCATCCTGTCTTAACAGCTGTTTCATTACTTGTTACTATTATTTATGTAGTAATTTTAAATAATTAACTAGAAACAATTATCCAAACCAGGTGATAAACTTGGTATTTGAATTTTCAGAATGATAAAAGCACACATCCCAAAGGATAGTTAAGTTTATCTATATTCTTCTCTCTAAGCAACAGTATCTTTTGGAGGTGCTAAGTGTTAGATGATATTTATTTATTTATTTATTTATTTTTACTGCTTTCTTCCTGTTCACTGTTTGTCACTATTTTTTGTATTGTACCTTTACAGTCTGTGGCATTCTCAGTAAAAAAAAAAAGACATAGCTTGTTTTAGAAATATTGCTGCCCAAGCTGACCAGATAGGCAAAAAATTCAGTAGTCTGTCAAAGGGAAAGTAGTCGAGTAAGTCTGCCACTCATGGAAAGTATAATACTCCATGGGCAGGGTATTGCAATTTCTTAGTCTTACTGGATCGTCCGTATATGACATTACAAAATACAAACAAAGCGTTTGTTCACAAATGCAGTTGTTTGGACTGCAGGGTATTGTGTAGGAGTCTTCATGGAAATAGTGAGTCTAAAGTGGCCAGGGGGAGGGAGGTGATAAAAAGTTTAATACTGGAAAAAGAATAGGACAGAAAGAAGGTGTTGAGCAGGAGGAAATGAATTACAGGTTTTCGCAGGAACATAGTTCCAGTGTGAGTTAAGTAAAGAAAATTTGAGTTTGAAGGTGAGGGTAAGCCACTGGAAAATCTTTTGCTGAAAGATTGAAATACTTGTGATGCCTTCAAGTGATAGCAATGTACAGTGGTTTCATCAGCAACTGGAAAACTGCTAGTAAGAGAATAAGCCAGAAGACAAATTTAAGGAGTTTAGGTAGAAAATTAATTGCATATATACGGTTTGCTAGTAGGGATAGACAGATGGATTTTGGAATATACAAATTATTTCTGTGCTTTACTGGAAATTAAGGTAGAACATTTCAAATTGCAGCTGGCTTTATAGTTGATGTTTATGTGCAATGGCAAGACGCTGGACTGTGCAAGTAAGTAGGTTTCCATTAATGACATTCATAAAGAATGCCTGAGGCAGAAAAATGGAAATTTCAAAATACATGAACTTATAGATTGCATTAATGAAAATTAACCTCCCTATTAGGTAAAATCTAATCAGCCTGAGTTGACATTTGGACGCTGAAATCCACCTAAGGCTCAGACAGTGGTTAAGTCCTATAAGCTTTTGAAGACTACCTAGTCTTTTCTACAACTTACATAGTTTAACATCCCCTGTGGAAATTTTAACTGAATGATGATCAGAGGTCCCTTCCAAGTGAAATTATTCTGTAATTGTATTTAGTATGATAGTTTACAGCATACTTAGCTTTACTTCCTCAGCATATGCTCAAAAAATCTATTCTGAGGAAGTGGGCATCTGTCCGGCATCTGTCTCCCACTTATAAACGTTTAGTATGACAGAAACTCAAATTCTGTCCCTGTATTCCAAACAAAAGTTAAATGTAGTATGGATTATATTGTTAACAATGCCCTTTATTTCATATGGGCACTCATGGCATCTGGGAGGAGTTGTAGCCTGGACTGCAGCCAGCTGGTTGGATCTTATGATAGAATCATAAAATGATTTGGGTTGGAAAAGACCTTAAAGGTCACCTAGTTCCAACCCCCCTGCCATCACCAAGGACAACTTCCACTCAAAAAAAGTGCAAAGCCCCATACAGCCTGCTGTTGAACACTTCCAGGCATGAGGCAGCCACTACTTCTCTGCCAGTACGTCATGACTCTTACCATAAAAAAATCCTATCTTCCTTTCAACAAAGATAAGTTTCTTGTCCGCCCCTTTAGGCACTGGAAGACTGTTCTAAGGTCTTCCCAGAGCCTTCTCTTCTCCAGGCTGAACAAGCCCAACTCTCTCAGCCTGTCTCCATAGGAGAGGTGCTCCAGCCTCCTGAGGATCTCCTGGGTATTGCATGCCAGGTGTTTGCCTTGTATCCATAGGATGGGTATCAGGCCCCAGAGGGCCTTAGTAGTTGCTCTGTGCCTTTGCTCTGCTGAGATAGGGCAGGATGCCACCAGGCACAGAAATTATAGCTACCAAGCAGAGAACTTGACCCTTCATGACATGCGTGTTTATGAATAAATTATGGAAAGCTGGCATTATGATACCTATTCATAGAGGTATTTTTAATACAGCTAGGGTTTGGAGTGAATGTAGTTATATTTGGTAGGGAGGTGGCTTGGAACCTGCTTGTACCCTTTCACAAATGAATGTTCTACATATCTACTGTGGCATAGATTGGGAGCAATATTATCTTACTGGTATGGAATCATCTGAGGGCAGAAAATTATTGGAGGAAAAGAGAGAATAAATTTCATGAGCAGGTATGACACTGGGGTATAAGAGGCTACTGTGAAGAATAAAAAGGTTTTTGTAGTTTCTCTATAGAGTAATGGCTTCTTGTAAAAGTTACTCTATTGTTAACTGGGATTTCTTCAGAGATGCTGCAATTTAAAAATCATGGGGTACTGTGTTTCATAGTCAAACATACTGTAATTAATAGTTTTAGTCTGATTTATAATGGCATATATTTTTAATTTAATTTTAAATCTTACCTAGTGAATGGTATCTCTTTTTTCCTTTTCTCCTTAAATACATGTTTCATTTAGAGTCTGCAGATCTTACTTCAGTGCTGACTATGTGAAATCTTACTTGCTATGATTTGAATTGTGGCATCATAAATTAAAGTACTGAGAGGTTACCAATTTTATTTTCCTGCCTGGGCAATGTGCTGCAGAGAAAGTAAAACAAATTTAACAAATATAGAAATTTAAAATGCATAGGTTTCTGTACAGTTAACGTTATTGTGAGTACTGAAGTTGAGTCCTTCTCTTCGGTATATTGATGTTGGAAAATGAAGAGTCTGTGTGGTGACTAAATTTCCATTGGCACTTTTTTTGCCATTTCTAGCAGTACCTACTTCAAACATTGAACGTTTAGCCCCTGTTATTTCAACTGTTCCTTGAAAATGGCTATTTCAAATTGATATTAAAGGTATGTGTCTCATACTGGATGGTCACGTGATAATGTCATTTATTTTCACTTTTAAAATAGCTGATCACAGTGGAAAAATAACTTTAAATACATTTTTAGCTATTTTATTATATCTGTAGGTATTTTTACAGCTTAAATCTCTTAAGAGGTGCAAAAGCAGAAACTGATTTTTTCAAGTACTGTTTTATTCTTTGCTTTCAAATACTGTTTTATTCTTTCTTATTTAACTAAATAGTAAAGTTTTGTTCAGAAATGTTACTTCTAATTTCCTATGATTTCCATGTATTTAAAATAAATACATTCAAATGAGAGTTCATAACAAACCCAGATATTTTTGTGTCTCAAAAATAAAAACATACTTCATGGATGGATTAGGAATAGCATCCATATTGATCCAAATTAAAAAATGTAATAGCTGCAGTTTTATCTTTGTAGTTCACTGAGGAATAAAAGAGTTACTTAGTGATTATTACCATATAGAAAAGCAACATTTAAGGTATAGCTTGGTTTTCAAAGATGTTTTTTAACTGTAAATGTATATATTTTTAAACTGTGATAATTTAGGAAATTTTAGGGAAGTGGTTGAAGCTTAAAATTACTGGGAAAAATTCTTCTCCTTTGCAATAATTTCTCGGAGTTTCAGTGTTTCAGCAACAGAGTTGCAGTGTCTTGAGTTCGTTTAACTTATCTCAACAAGTACCCATGAAATACTTTTTTAATAAATCAAATTCAAACGTGCTGGAACATTTGCCAAAGATTATAGTGTAGTAACAGCTACTGCTAACTTAGATGTAATGCTAAAATGTCTGAAAATAAATTTAATATATTTTTTATTACAACAGGAAAAGATTTTTGTAAAAAATTAGCAGCCTATTTTTCATTTTCTAAAGATTTCTGAGGCAGTGATGTAGACTTACTGATCCTTCCATCATTCACCCATTCTCACCCTTTCTGCACGTGGAAATAGATGCTGCTGTAGCTTATTCTTACAAACTTCCAAGTATTAAATGCTGTTGTAAGGATACCGTGCTTCAAAAACTGCTTGTTGCTTCTGTTTCTAAAATGAGTAGTTTTATTGTAAATATTATTTTCTTGGAAATGTATGAAGCTGAATATATGAAAGCACTGCATGTGAGTATTCGACTGGTTTTGTTACGGATTTTGACAGGCATGATCCCTTTTATGCCAAATTAAACTGGACCGAAGTCAATGTGTAAAGGATACCCCTTTCTTTTGGCATCTGAACATGAGTTTGAAGTCTGTTATATTGCTTAAAGGTTGTGCAAAAGGTGACATGGCTAAATGAAATTATAACTAAATTAGCAAATAAAATGTCAAAAAGATTTTATGTGTGGAAAATCAGAAACAGGTTAAACAGAAGAAATTTTAAAATGTGATTGTCTTTGTGGGCATTTCCTAATCATAACTAAGCAGTGGAAGTTTGAAGTTATAAGGTTACTAAACTGAGGGAATACTTGTATAAATATTTCAAGTCAGAAATCAAAGGACTGAAGTGACTTCAGTTAGTTGCAGATGTTTGGGGGAGTGTCCGAGAAGCCGAGCGGCAGCACATGAGTACATATTTTGAAATAGCTGAGGGAGCAGCTCTTTGTTATTTTTGAGTTAATTTAAAACTAAGATCAGTTTGGAAATAAACTTTTTTTGGTGCTTTAATCTGTTTTTCTTCTTTGTAAAGTGTACAGTGTACACCAGCTACAGTGTACAGGCTAGAAGTGTGAACAATATGGAATTGATAGTGTTTTAAGAATTAAAATCAGCATGTATTTTACATGCTCCTCACCTCTGTGGAGCAGTGTACAGCTATGCATCTGTTAATATTTCTTGGCATTATTTTTAATTTGCACATTTTAATGTAATTCAAACCCTATATCCCTTCTTACTATAAAAGTTTAAATGTGGCTTTTGAAATCATTCTTTTTGATACAGTGCAGAATGTCAGAACAGTGGTAGTAAATCTCAATTTATTTGAAATCTGAAGGCAATAAAAATGCTTCTTTGACAGTTAATTACCCATTTCAGATTTCTGAGAGGTTAGGCATTATGAGTAGGCAGTTTTAGGCTGTGCATGATGAACTCAAATAACTTACATTGTAAAGTGTAGATATTGAGGTATGGGAGGAATTGTTCATTTTCCATTGTCAACTGCCAGGCAAGTCAAATTCCAAAAGAAGATTGTTATTAGTTACGCATAATTTTGTAGTAGCCTGAAAAGAAGCAACGCATTTACATAATCTACATGTGAATATAAGTATACATTTTTAAGCAGTGTCCTTTTCTTTACAAAATGAAAACAAGAAACTGTAATCTGCTATAAGTTCAGCTCAAGGCAGCTTGCTAGAAGTTAAATAACATTAATATTTTAGTTGGAACTCATGTAGAAGAGGTATTATTTTAAACAAAAATGAAGTCTACAGATATCTGGTTGTGAATGTCTCTCAATTACAGTGGCGTCCGTGGATCTTGGATCTGAATGAAGATTTGGCTAGGAATTCTCCACGTCCTTATTCTGTGTTTTCCTCTGAATAAGAAACAGCATGTGTGAATTACATTTACTATAATCTGCTCCATGCAGGAGGATAAAAATTCTGTGAAAAATGATTATGCATGGTTTGAGATAATTTTGATTATAGTGGATAGATTGCTTTTTAGTTTAGCTAGTCAGAAGTTAAGGTATTTTGAGCACTAATGCTGAATGGCTAACATTTTAATATTTAGCTAAAAGCAAACCTACTAATAAGAGGTAGCTCGGCAGTTGCAGACAATCGCATTCCAATGGTGGTGTAACTTCCTGAATTTAACCGAACATGAAACATTATTCAGTGAAAAGGAAAAATACTCTTTTTCCTGAGTGTGCTACCCAAGCAATTAGAATGAATTGCTACTACTGTAAAGTGAGGAGTTACTGAATGAGATAATCTGTGTTTAAGCTTCCCATAATACAAGCCTGCAGAATAAAAACATGTTCTTTTATGCATCAACTTAAAATATTTTTACAGTTGTAGCTACCAAGTTTGTAAAGAGGTTTCTCCTATTTTCACAAAATTTGAACATTTCTGTGTGCTATGTAAGTAAATTTCAGTTTAACTGCTGAAGGTGCTGCGATGCATCCAGTGCTTTCAAAGGAGTTACTAGCTCTGAAGATAGACGGAGTTCCGGACTTCCCTGTGTCAGTGAAAACAAAGGAAATTTTCCTTACTGATGCACGTATATGAATAGTATGAAACTGAGATAATGACGTATGGGCATTTTCAGGGGAAAAGATAGAGCTCAATTAAGAATGATCTCTCTCAGAAATTTTTGAAGTATTAGTAGTTTTTGTAAAAAGCAAGAGCATGAGTAACTTTCACTATAACTGTTAGTACAGTGTTGAACAATTAAGACAAAAAATTAATACTACTTATTTAGTGCCTCATTTCCAGTTTCTTGTTCTCTAGAATATGTGACCTTCATGTTGGAATTCAGTCAAGTATTAGAATTAAAAATGGCATTTGCTCAGTTTCTCATTTGGAACTGAGAGAAGGAGCTGTGCATCTTATATAATGTAATACTCTGTATGCAAAAATTTTAGATGAGCTTGATTTTTAAAATTAATCATGAATAAAGTAATGATTGAGTTACATTGTATTCAGAACTCCCGTTACATGAAAACAAAAAACAAGCAAACAAAAACCAAGCAAATTTGTTGTCATTTGTATGGAGCAACTTAAGGTCAAGGTGAAATCCAGTTTAAATGTCCAGTCTGGGCTGTTAGCTGAAGAAGTTAAAGAAAAGAAAGTGCCATTTAGCTTCAGATTCTGATTCATGCAGAAATGTTCATTCTCAGATGTTACTTTTGAATTAAAAAGGCTAAATTGCAGCTTTGACTGCAATTATCTGTACGTCTTGGCTTCTAGATCAGTGAAGTCTGTCATGTGTGAGAGACCACTATCTAAGAATTGGAAAATCTCTTCTGAATAAATACACATAAATTTAGAGGGAAAAAAAATGCAGAGAAAATATTCATATGAGTTAAGAAATATAATTTTCGAGGTGCTGTTTCCATGTGTCCCAGCAAATTAAAGAGGTTGAACTTCTGGCAGCTTGTAAAACAGAAACAGTTAGCCCATGGCCTCACAAAAAAATGTGGCAAGCTATTGCCTATATCTTTGCATTTAAACCAAGAATGAACTGCTATTTGTATTTTTTAGAAATAAAAGTCTGTTTACTTTGATTAAGCAATCTTTTGAGCTGCAAATATTTCTGACCCTCCCACACTTCTCCCATATTTTTCCTTTTGTCTTTGGTAGGAGTAATCAATCTCATGGATTGCGTTTGGACTGTCAGTGGGATATAATATAATTTACTTCACTGACTGGTTCCCTTCCAGACGTCTACATGGGCTGAAAACTGGATTATGGTATTTAAGATACAAACTGTCTGCCCTTACTTGTCACAGAAAAATACTTGTCAGTTAAGCCACAAACTCGTATAAATAAGACTTTGGTCTTAGAGCAACATATTTCTTGACTGATCTTTGAAAATATAAGTTCAAAGGCTCTGTTCTGCAGAATTTCCGATTTATATATGTCTTATAAGCCTAATAGGTAAAAGTATTTTATTTAGGGAATTCTAAAAGGCAAGTAGGGAAAGGGAAGTTGGGGATGTGTTACATGCTTCATTATTGAAAGAACAACTGTAGCATAACTGAGTATTTAGGCAAAGTAGGTTTTTTAATATATACTACATTGAAGTTGTGATATTTAAAAAATATAAAATATTGAGCATACCTTATTTAGGTATTTCTATTTTAAAATGTTTCTTGAAAATAGTTGGAAATAGAAGAGTTAAATATTTACATGCCTTCTCCCTTTTAAAATGCTGACATCTATTTGATTGGAACTGATCTATACTTTGACACTGTATTAGGCATTTAATATGCTCTGTAATTTCTGCCACACTCAAGCAAAAAAAAATCAAACCCCAAACCTCAGACAACCCCCCAATTTGCTGACCTTACCAACATTTTAACAATATACTTACTTGAAAGTATTTCTGCTGTCTCTGTGGCGCTCCTTTCAAGAGGCTTCTCTGTGTGGTAGAAAGATGCATATGATTAAAAAAAGATAATTGGCCACACATTAGTTTTGCTTCATCCTGTGAAATATTGCTTTTCATTCACATTGTATATAGTCCAGCATGTTCATTCTGAATTACGAAATATGTGTTTCAAACTCACTTGGGAAATTTGTTGTGTTTGTTGTTAAATGTTCTAAAAAATGGTAATTCTCAGAGCAGACTTACATAAATACGTTCATATAAATAACACAGCCATGGTGTCAATATGACTCAGATGAGCACCATTGCCTGTATTAAGGCTCCTTGATCTATTGTAGATCCTCTGTTTCAGTAGCTTTGCCACACTTTAACCATTTGTATAGAAATCTCACTTACTGGAAAGATACCCTGAAAAGAGGTTGGTTGTCTCATGTACTCAATGGAAGGTTTTTAGTTGGGCAGCAAAATGCACTCCATGTTCCATCCCTGCAGAGCACTCTTGAGTTCATGGCTGTCGGGGTGTCACAGATGCTTTTTCTGGCAGCTCGGAGAGGCTGTGACACCTTCTGTTGGTGCCCCAGGATCAGGGATGGAGAATAAAATATTATAATAAATAAAAAGGACAGGATATTAAAAGAGAGGGCAGGCATCTGCTGCATGAGGTGTGGGACCACACTTAAGCAAAGGCTATGTATTAAGTTCTTGGACAGAAGGAATTGTTTGCAGCAGAACGTGCTTTCTTCCATGATGTGGAGGAAGAACTGGGATTTTAGCTTGATCCTGGATTCCCATTACTTCCTTGCTGTGAGCAATTATTTGCAAAAGCTGATGAGTGCCTGGAGCGTGTGGGGTAAGGAGATTCATACTTTACTGGGAATGAGACTGAGACAAGAAGCCAGGGACTGGGAAGATAACAGCATGGCACAGGGCTCCATTAGCAGGCTGGGACAGAGGCAGGTATTCTTCAAGTTGAAAGCAAAAAAATACACGTCATCCTAAGACAAGCAGTCCATCTTAAGCCTGGCATGTCCGCATTTATGAATGCCGGCTTTCGCAACTCTAAATGCTGTTTAATGCAAGTTTTGTGTGTAATTTTATTTGTTTGTGTTGTGGTAGTGCTCAAAGAGCCCAGTCATGATTATGGCAGCTTTATGCAGATAGGAAGACAGACCCTGTTCCAGAGGGCTTGTACCGTAAGTCCTGGTGTGTGCCAAATGTCTCACGGAAGAGTAGATCCTTTTTAATATGGTGGGTGTGATTGCATGGCTCAAATTAAGCAAACTCATACGTGTTAGCATGGTTTTACTTGAAGAGCAAGATGAACTTCAGCACTTGGAGCTCTGCCAGTAAATTCTAACGGACTTCTTGCTTGCCATTTCAGGCCTATGATGTCTTTGACAGACTGGAGCCCTGATTCTGCTTCCTAGTTTTCAAGTGAAGACTTTTTTAATTTTTATGATAGGGTCTTGTTAAAACTAGGAAGTATGAGCCTGCTGCCTGTTATTAGAGCAGCGATGCTATTTCATTTCAGAGGTTGTAACATTGCTAATATTGGGCATGCGTGTTCAAGTGCATCAAATTAAGGAAATAATTTATTATGTAGAAGTTACGCTGGTGTTCAGCACCAAAGAGCTTTTCAGTGCAGTGCATAAATTTCATTTACTGAGTTTTTCAGATTTAGCTGCAGTGCTGTCCTGCTGCATCTCAAGAATCTGCTCAGGAAACTTTGAAAAGTATTCAAGGAAAACTGTATAAGTAATTTTCTTAAATTGTAGATATTGCTGACAGATACTTACTGTATCCGGAGAAAGAACCAGTTTCTGCTGCTGCCTGTTCAGTTTAAGCAGTTATATTTGTAGAAGCCAAATGTCTGTCTGTTCCTACGAGAATGAAAATCTCTCCTGGTTTGTCTTAAAAAAAAAATAAAATAATTATGTTTTAATTTATTTTGTGCGATTTGCAGGAAATTTTTTTACTAAATATTTTCCTCTTTGAAAAAAAAACAAACAAACCCAAACCAACACCAAGACTTAACCTAAAAAAAAAAATTGTGTTCTGTTGAGAAAGCCCCATAGAAAATGGACTGGAAGAGCCAATGGCTTTCCTGTTTTCTCTGTCTCCCCTTGGCCTATGCTGTCTTCTATCTCCTTGTAGTAGTATGTAAACTCATTCTCCTACTGTACTTTTCTATGCCATACCCTCTCCCCTGCTTCCCAGTAAGAAATAAGGCAGACTTGATTTTTTTATTTGTTCTGTGGTAATCCCAATGGGATACTTTACTCTTCTGCTATGTTATTTTTTTCTAAAGATAATTTTATAGTTAAGGTAGAGATTCGATGCTTCCTGCCCTTCTCTCAGTATTGCTTTGCATGAGGTGTATACATTTTTGCACTATGCATATTGAGTGTATAATTTAACTACAGCTGGTAGAATAAAACATTTTCTTGTATAAGTGCTGCACACTATGGTCAGAAGCATCACATTTTTACTTCTCTGGGTTCAGTGGTCTTAGGCTGCATCTTTTACTATCTTAAAGAGTATTATTTTTTTGATAGTATATTAAGTTGTGTTTTATAAATGTAGTTTATTCCTTAAGCCCATATTAACAGATGGGTGAACAGTGTTGATTTTATGTTAAATGTACTTTTTTGTGTGCCTTAGCCCTGAAGATGACCTTAAAGAAAATCGTGGATTTAAATATTATTCTTAATGAAAGTGCAAAAGTTGGTACTTAAATTCTTAACGTGAAGATATTAGTAAACTGGATGAAGTATTTTTTTTGAATGAATTGAATTATTCCCTTAAATAAATTTAATAAAACATTTATTAAGACTCTTGCCATTATTTGTGCCTCTCAAATAAATTTTCCTTTAAAGTCTATGCATAATATTGCAAAATCCTTTTGGGTGGCAGGTGCAGTTAACCACATCACAGTTTCTCAGTTCTATATTTACAACAGGAATTTTCCTAGTTAAAATTATACTTTGCAAACAGTTTAAATTTTAAACTAATATTATTCTTCTAATGAGCAGTTGGGAAAGGTTTTCCATCACAAAGCATAATATCCAGTGAAAAATACCTGTGTAATACAAAGTTCCTGAAGCAAAGCAACTACCACATGTTCCTGCTGCTCTCCCAACCAAAAGCATTCCCAGTCCTACAGGTAGTTTTGTGGTTATGCAGTGTGATGTGTGCATCAGTTTATTCTTAGTTAATTCAGAATGAATTAAGAGAAGTTTTTGTGTTATTTAACAATTAGCTTGCTTAAGAGGTTTTGTATTTTCTCTTAAATCTGTTTATGCAGAATATAATTTTGATTCTACAATATTGATAATAGCTTTAAGAAATATGCAGGTGCTATAGATCAATCTTAAAAAAAATAAAATGAGAAATGTAAAGCCTCCTTCATATACTTCAAGTTACGCTAAATAACAGAGATAAGTGCCAATTTGTGCTTTCATTTTAATTTTTATCTCTGTCATATATTATAAACTCATCTGAGAGCACAAAATTGTTATGGTACATTCTTAAATCTTAACATGCATATAAAATTATGAAGGAAGTTCAGTCATGCTCAGCTCATGCTGCCACCTCTTCAGGCAGCGATTGCCAGCCTAAGGTCATGTCCTGTTCCCATGTCTGCAGCTGGGATTGTTTGCAGGCTCATGATACCAATTTCATTGTTATTTCTAGACTCATGGCTCCTCTTAAAACTTCAGTTCCTGACTTGGGATTTTTTATTTGGGTCAAGTACCAGCGGGAAATTCAGTACAAGGGCAATTTGTCCATTTCCTTTTTTTTCTTTTTTGGGGGGGAATATCTTGGGATGGTTTTAATCACAGCATTCCAGTGACGGTCAGAAAAATGCAGTATTTCAGATTTCATAAATCTGAAGGAAGAAAATTACCAAGTTAACAGCAAAAATATATCTAACACAGTATTTAACATGCGTGGCTTTAGTGTGTCATAGGCTGTTGAACGCATTTTTATTTCAGAGTCTGATGGGGATTGTCTTATCTCTAGCTTGGTTTTTTTATGTAATGTACATGGCATAATCATGCTTATATGTCTGCAATTCACTCAAGATTACTGAGAACTTGGTTTCTGTGAATGTACAAAATGTCTACTTAGGCAGAAATTCAGAAGTGTATGGAATTGTTTTAAAGAATGTAAATATATGCCTGTGCTGCCTCCACTCCATGGTTAGTAAAGCTTGTAGTAAGTAGCCTCTGTACCAAAAGAAATTCCTTCTCAGTTAAACCCAGTTGTATGTACTTTTAGCTTATCTTTTTAGCTGCAAGTGATCAGAAAAAAAAAAAATATTTTTTTTCTCTTTTAAAGATTTTGTTGGTGCAAACTCAGGGATTATTGGGGGTTTATTTTAATTTTTTTTTTTTTTTAGAACCGTTACCACAAAGGTTAGGGTTTCTACTGGTATGCCATTGATAGGAATAATCCACTGCTATGGACTGCTGGTTTGGATCTGAAGAAATTGTTACTGTTTCTACTTTTAGTTGCATGTATGTCAGGGTAAAATAGTTCACAAATAGCAGTCTAAATAACTATTTTTCTTAGTGAGCTCACTTAAATTCACACACTTTAGGGCTGAAATCTCAGCCCCGTTGACTTTAAACTCCCATAAACTTCCTTGGGATTCGGACTTCTTTCAAGAAGTGTACTTCAGATGAAAAAATATTGACATTTCCTTCAGGTTTTCAGACTTTTGATGTTCATCAAAAGAATGTAATCACATTTGTTAACATGTCTACTGTTACCTTTACCTGGAAGATACTTTGCCATTATGTGCTGTGTTTCTTGAAATAAATCCATGTAAAAATATGATATTATTGGACTACTTTAGCTTTTAATAGAAATATGTACCTAAAGCTCCGAATATATAAAAAGCATAATTGTGAAGAGTTAGATTATTTTTAAATGACCTGTGAAATTGGGGGAGGGAAAGTATAATTTGTACATCTCATTTACTGATGGCCATTAAAATAATTTTGTCAAAAAGTAATGTGCCTTAGAGTATTTGAAATAAAACACACTAATGCAAGAGGATATCTAAGGTGAAAGATGTTTGTGTAATGCTAAACATAACCAAAGCAACTGTGGTTTTAGCAAAGGTACCATGCTCTATTTTATCAAGTGCCAGAAGTTGAATAATGAAAGTCTTTCAGTTAAAAAAAATATAAGTAAAGAAAACACAAAAATGCCACCCAGCTGGTAGAGATCTTCCTAATTTTTACCTGATTGTATTTCTGAAGAAATATGGCAGGGCCCTCGTAAATTTTCAACATGAACTGCATTTTTGTTGCCAATTTCCATATCCTTTTAAAAGTGCTGAAGCGTGCATTTGCTATTTATGTTTGCAGTAGACTGAGTACACTTTTACTATTTGTGGTTTCAGAAATTGGAAACAACCAAACAGTGGTGCTATGGTCTAAAAAAATAAATTTTAAACAGCTGTGGGACAGTATTTTTAGAATGGTAGGAGTCCTTCTGAAGGCAGGCTTGTAACTGTGTCTGCACAGGAATGCTGCAGAGGGGTTTTCGAAGTCGGAATTGTGTTTTCTTCACACCTTCATCTATATTGTCTGGTGTAATCAAACACTGGGACAAATAGAGCTACTGGGATTAATACCTTCACCCCTATATTTTCGTGCTATCTGTGTGGATATTTGAACTACTTTAAAACAGTTCTTAAAATTTTGTATATCCACTTCTCTCTAGCTTATAAATGTGATACAAGATATGTAATTAACTATAATCTTATTTATGGTGATAATAGAAGGTTGTAGGTGGCCAGAAATCCAGTGTTTTAATTCTCGCTTATTTTGGCATGCCAGTTCTATTTGTTCCCTAAAAGTTGTCCTGTATAGTAAATTATTTCTCCAGCTATAGCAGCATTTAATACTTTAATTTGGTTGGAGTAGATATGTTTAATTTCCTTGCCATTTAAATGGTGAGTATAGTCCTGCCACAGATAGTAATATAACAAGTTTTGGATATATTTCTCTGAAAACAACTAACAATTCCAATTTTCCATTACTTACCAAAAAAGAAAATTCTTTTAATAATTCTTTTAGTAATTTTTTGTCACGTAACTTTTCAGGAAGAGCAGGCTTAAATTTTTCTTTGATTTAACCCAAGTAATCCAATTACATAATTAGTTTAGATTATAGGCCTAGAAAGAGTCCAAAATGATAACATGGTTTAACCCTCTGTATGGGCCTGTAATGTGGCAGCTCCTTCATGGAAGCTGATGAATTTGGTAACTAAATCATAATGTATGATGCTTCAGTAATTTGATTGCTACATTTGACTTAGCTATAGACAGTTTCATCTAGGGCTTTTGATCTAGACTTTCCTGGGTTTTACCCCTAGGTACTTACTATAAATTTTAAATCAAATGAATTCTGATTTATAGTAAGTTGTAAAATTTAAGCTCTTTCTAGAACTCAAATTATAACTGTATAAACATTCTAAATTTTGCAAAATGTTTTTCCAGTGGAAAGAAGAAATAAAGTTATGCTTCCAGTCTCAGCAATGTCATTCAATTCTTGTTTTTGCCATGGTATGGTGCTGGGTACATGGAGCTCTTTCTGCCTTGATCCTGCAGCTGAGTAAGTTAATTACTTTTTTCTCATAGTCCTGAGGTGCACAGAGTTGTTGGCTTTTGGATCCAGCTTTCCAACTTTGATTTCAGTTGACCATCCTTGCATTTAGATACAAGTTTTACTTACTGATCTGAAAACAGGATCTGTGTCTACCAGTAGACATTATTTGTAGTAGTTTTTAAAGAATATTCAAATTTAATTGTACAAATAGTGAGTAGCAATGGTGTTGAAATGGTCACGTGCATGATTACACTCAGCAGTGAATGAAAGTAAGGCATAGCACTGACAGTTACTTTCTGAGGCTCTCAATTACCTTGCTGTAATAAAATGTTGTAATTATTTTTTTTTTCATTAAGATATGCCCTCATAATGTTTAAAAGTTGAGGTCAGTTTAATATTAGCTTTAAATTCTGACAATGAATGTCACTGTATCTCAGTTCCAAGAAATACACCATGTGCTCAATGTACTTGCTCTCATTACAAGATGAAAGGATCTGTTGCAATTTTTAGGTAGTAGTAGAAGATACAACATGTTCTTCTCTGAGTTCAGCACTTTGATAAAGTTTCAGGGTTTTTTTTTTATATCTTGCTGAGTACTTCTTTAGATGAAACAATTATAACTGTTCAAAAGTGTTTTAACTAGAGGGTAATTATTTTGTTAAGCTGTAAGTAGGGTTAGGTGCTCATACTACTGTTAGGGTCTCCTTTTAGCCCGCATCACTACTAAGACCTGATAAAATTGTATTTCTTTCTACATAGCCTTCTTCAGGTAGTGCTTGTAATTCTTTGCGTCTTCTGCTGATCAAAGAGCCCTGCTGCTGAAAACATTATTGTAAACATAAGCTTGACACTTTCGTGTTGAATTCACTTTGTCAGTGAATCTCCTAACTCTAGTTCATTAAGTCCGTATGACTGTCCCCAAAATGTTAAAAATTAAAAAGCCCTCAGTATTTAAAGTTTTTATCTGTCACAAGATTTATAAACTGTCTATGTGTATATATGTGTCTATGGATACAATATATATGTATATGTTTTTAAGATGTTAACTTCAAATTGAAAGGTGTTGTAACAATACATTAGAAACAAAGCATAAGGAATGTTTTTCATTAAATGATAATATAAATTAATCACAGATGGAAATTAAGTAACAAAAAGACTCCAGAAAACTCTCTTGGTAATTATTAATGGAAATATTGGAAAAGACTTCTATAAAAATGGAAACCATATTTAGTATCAAGTAGCTATTTGGTGTACTAGACTTAGAGCTGTCTTTAACAAAATTTTTGCTGCATTTTCAGGAAGTTGTGTTAATATAATTTTTATGACCTTTCAGATGGTCAAATATAAAAATACAGAAAACAAATTTTGGGGAGATTCATTTCAGAACAGCTGTGTTTTGGCTACTGTTTGAATTACGTTAATTTGTACTCAGGCTCGAATGCCAAAATCCAGACATTCTTGAACTCTGTGAGCTGACA
Source organism: Psittacus erithacus (assembly GCA_009867235.2). Taxonomy (NCBI): domain Eukaryota; kingdom Metazoa; phylum Chordata; class Aves; order Psittaciformes; family Psittacidae; genus Psittacus; species Psittacus erithacus. The sequence goes on from WYDI02042434.1 coordinate 16,428, forward strand.
GCTGAAGTTGGATCTTGAGCTAAAAGCTTGTCATTTAAAAATGGAAATGTTCCTCCAGTGTGAAAGGAATAGCTTTTAATTGATACTTAAAAAAAAAATAAAGTCATTCTAACTGGATTTTCCAGTGAACTTGTACTGGTAAATGCCCTAGTTTAGAAAGTTTTAAGAGGTGAATATACTTAGAAGATAAATATAATCAAATTTTCTTTTGTTATGGCATTTGTGTTTTGTTACGCTTTATTTGACAGGATTTAGATGATCCTATACATTGTGAAACTCTGGTTGGTTTAGCATGTCAGTGCTTCAAAAGAATGTCTTACACTAACTCAGTAGAATTTCAAGTACTGTTTATGTAATATATTCTTTAGTCCTCATTATAATTGCTAATTAGTTACATAGCTAGTATTTAGATTTCTGCTATTAAGAACTGGAATCCTAATAGGATTTGTGTATTTTGGATTAATGTATGAATATCAATTATTGTTCAAGATAATAAAAATGGATTTTATTGCTCTGCTATAAATAAGGCAATAATATTGCAGTTTGCCAGATGTGTGATCCTAACAGTGACCCTCTGCTAGGAGACAGTGTTAAATTTTTTAACTGCCTGATTGCCATTGGGATATTATGATCCTATAGTTCAGCTAACCTGCTTTGATCTTGGCCTGCTTCAAGTTTAAGCACCAAGTGAACTACTACTCTGTAAAGATAAGAGTTGTTGCAGGGATTGAAAGTTGATTATCCTAGTGATGTTCAAATGATTTTAAATACTGAAACAAACCTTATCCTAAGCCCTGGTCTCCTTCCTAAGACATCTAGTTAATTGCTTCTTTTCTTAGAGAATCCTAGATGTGAATCTAGCAAGTCTTGATGATCTCAAAATGGACCTTGGTTGTGCATTTGTTCTGTGATTTATGGTGTCATTTCTGTTATTTAAACAGGTAGGGTTCAGGAATGTGTTTATTCCTGGGGCTATCTGATGAAAGCTAAGCTGTAGGTGAGTTTACCAGAGTTTTTTAGGGCTTTTAGAGGGTATTATGTTGGTCCCTACTCACTAAATGTAAAGCATTCTATAAAGTAAATAAACTTCTGATCTCTAAATTCAGAAAGGTATTTAATAATCAATTTAGTTCTTGCATCTTTGAAAGGGGTCTCAGCTTTAAGGACCTCAGTTAGACCCACCATAGTTTCTTCTGGAAAGAGTTCTGTTTTCTTTGGTCTAGAGGACTTCCTCTTTAAATTTCTGAGCTTTGACCAGTTAAAATGTCTTTGTGTGGTCTTCTGATGCCTGAGGGTTTGGGGGAGGGGAGAAGAAAAAAAAAAAAGACAGCTTTGACCTTACTTTCTTTTTTTTGTTTTCATAAAAATAGCAACTACAAACACCTCTTTTCCTTTCCCGTCTTTTTAGTTACTTGTATGTTTTAGCCAGATGATACTTGGTCAAAGGTTGGAGTTTTGGGATCATTTTTGAGAGCAAGCAATTCTTCTTTGCTTAAATTAGTACCTGGAACAATGACAGCACGAATGAGAGGTGGTTTAAAATACAGCAGTGTTTCTGTAGTTATATCAGAGCCTTTTTTTTTTTTTTTACATTCGAAACCAAATTACAATTTGATTTGTGATTAGATCAAGTGACATATGATCACATCTTCCTCAGTTCTAAAACAAGTGAATCGGCCACCCCGTTCAGCTCTTCCCTACCTTGCCAGACTCTCTCTGGCGAAACCCCCTAAACACAACACATGGTTCAGTAGTGCAGTACCATAGCAGAAATCGTGCCCCTGTGCAGGATTCTCATCCCTCACACAGCTTGCACACAGTTTCCTATGCTGATACGGCTTCAGACATAAAAGAACTGGTAATTCATGCACAGAGATAATTAGCGGCAAAGGGCAAGACTGTGTAGAAGGAGAAAACAGAAGCAAGTACCTGGAGTCCAGCCGAGCTTCACATACAAAACTTTCTTGAAGTGCAGCATTGGAAACTGTTAAATAGGAGAAGGTATGGCATATGGTTGGTGTGGGGCCTTTGGTGTCACAAGAACAGACACCCAGTCTTTACACTGGTGCTAGTGGTGTTATTTGTAATCTTGAGAAAATCTTTTCAGCTGTGCATGTCACAATTTGCCTGTATCTCTAAAGCGACTTTATATGGACATGAACAGCGCTATGTACATAACAGAAGATGTGTAACACTGATGATGGTGATTACTTATGGATAACATCAAAGTGTGATTGAAGTACAACATTATTTACTTTTATTACTGGGTGCTGAAATTCTCTTTTGTGCATGATCATTGTAACTAAGGATTTTCTTTCTAGCATGGTATGCTCACAGGATGAGTTTACGCAGTTCCATTGTCTTGCTAATGTGAGCTGAAATCACTGGCATATTTTGACCCCATTTAGTTGAGTGTTGAAGATATCAGATATATTAAATTCCTCCCTCGTGGGCACAATGTATGGGCAGGGAACAGTTTGGCCCAGCAGAAGCCGAGCAGCCCAGCAGCAACTGCTTGATGGTGGATTACATGTGGTACGCACTGTTTCTTGACTAGCATTCGAAAGGTAAGGGGGCATGTGGCAGGGATGGATGGATGGGTAACATGGATATGTCATGGTGACCGTTGTTTGAAATATCACACAAACAGAAGCATGTGCAAAAACTTACACATTGTTTAAAAATTGGGTTTTATGACTTTCTCACTTTGCCTCTGAGGTCGGTCTCTGTGCTGTAAATAAACTTCATGCTCATACTTTTTTCTGTCATTAAAAACTTTTAAACTTGTTTATAAAAAAAGAAGTCTGAGAGAACTGTATTATGCCAGGGATGCCTCATTCCTGCTGTATCACTTACAAGGGCTCATGGGATCATGCTAAGAAGGTAAGAGTTGAGTGAGATGCAATACTGTGTGTCTTGTTTGGGATCTTCAAGAAGATCTCCTCTCTGACAACAGGTACCATGTCTGCAAGAGCTGGGCACCAGAGCTGACAAGCTGGGAATCGATTTCCTCTGCTTTGTTGCAGTGATGGTTTTAACCAGAATGTTACTGGGGTGAGGCAAAAAAAAAATCCCAACCATCCAACAACAAAACAAAACAAAACCAAAAAGAATGGTTACATAGCAGTAATGTAAAAAGAGTCCTAAGAATGATTTGTGATTTTTTTCATACTGAATTTGGTGGGGGTTTTTTTGCCCTCCCCTAGTAGCCTTAATAATTAGTCATAATCCTGGCCTATTTCCAAAACTTTGATTGAAATAAATTAGGTGACTTAAGTGATCATTGAGTGCTTATAAAGATTGAATCAAGTGAAGCAGGATTTGCAGGGAGAGGTGATTTATTAAATAAAGTGAGACAGCTGCTTACAAGTGAGAAGCTTTTGAGTGCTTTTTGAGGACTTCTTCATGCTGTTCTCTGGGTGACAGCGCATGATGAGCTATGCAAATTATGGGCTGAGGATAAAGATCTTCTTGAAGAATTGGTCTGGGTTTGGTATCGAGCGTGTGAACAAGAGATTTCTGTCCTTCTTTCCTCCCTTTCCTACTCCAAAGATTTTGATGCTCTGATGTTTTTAATTCTTCCTAGCTGCAGCAAGCTTCCTAGCAATTCTTCCTAGCTGCACGTATAAAAAACAAGTGTAACCATAAATAATTATGAAAAATTGCTCAAATCTGTGTCTCTGAACTTCTAAATCTCATGGGTTCTTTAGGATGGTCAGCAGTTCATAGAGCTGAGTCTTGTGCTGTTCTGGCTGCGGTTGCATGCCTGTAATAGCTCACTAGCACTTTCTTTATGACCCTCCCCTAAGACGGTGGCTTTACTTCCTGCCCTGCCACTGTTGCAGTTTGTGATACTTTCACTGCTTTGCAGGAGTTTTGCTTTTACTGCAGTCGCTTGCTGTAGATGCAGAAATGCGTCTGAAATAGCCAGTGTGCAAGACCTATAACAAAGCCATGTGCTGCCACCCTTATAGCAATCAAAATCAATAAGGATGGTCATGGACAAGCTGGGAAATTCTGTATTTTGACAGATACTTGCTATGCAATCAGGATTAAGTACTTTCAAGCAAATTTGATCTTTTGACTTTTATGATTTTGCCATCATCATCAGAAAAGTAGAGAGAATTAATTATTGAATACTTCCAGGTAGATGTGAGATTTTAGGAAGATGCCCTTCAAATTTGAATCTTTGGAAGTCATTGCAAGACTTCTGAAGTAATTCAAGGAAATACTTGCTTCACTGCACTGAAATCAGCACCCTTAATAACTGTCACTTTAAAGTATATCAGCACAGAAGAAGAAAAGGGAGAACAGCTGTTACCTGTGAGCCGTTAACAGTTTAAGCTTTGTAAGGATTTTGCTGCTTGCGTAACATTTACTACAAAAGCATTGCCACTTGGAAATTTGGAATGGTCACCCACTGGTGGTTTTACAGAGGTTAATTTTCAGGCAACCAGTGTATCCCCCATAACATAAGCAGCACATCTCTCTATGTATGGGTTTGCTTTGGATTTTGACATGGTTATCTTTGAAGCAATTTACTTAGACAAGAAAATATCACTTTAAACAAAAAAGCTTAATTTGGGCAAACCTCAGCAATGTACTATGAGATAAAAATGGACAGAGGATGCATCAAAAATGAGACAATTATTGGAAATTATATTATTTTTTTAAAAAGATAACTTTTGAAGCTGGGGGTAGGGACCCAGTACTTTTGAGGTGCAGCAAAACGTCATCTCTGTAGCATATCAGACCTATGACATAAATCCCAAACATCATTGCTAGCCATTTTGATTTATTTTTATTTCCTCTATTTACAAAAAGGTACACTGATTATTGATTATTTTGTAGGACCTTAATGGCTCTCTGTGTGCTGTGAAATAGTATCTTCATCAGAAAAGGAAACTGAGCTCTGACTTTCAGTCAACCTTTGTATGTTTTTTGTATGTAAACTTTTCCACCAAGGGTGCTCAGATCTGGCAGGGTATAGAATCTCTTGTGATGCTTATGTCTTCATTAAGCACCTTTAGGAGCTTTGCAACTAAGGAGTTTGTAAGATTGAACTTTCTCAAAAGGGGTAAATGCCCCTATGTCCCTCTGCTGGTGTGCTTCTCATGAGTAAGTAGGAAAATGGACGCAGTTTTATTAGCTATCAACTTTTTATTAGATATCAGCTTTTTTTATTAGCTATCAATTTTTGTTAGCTATCAATTGAGATATTGATAAATTTTCCATCACAAACTCTGATTCAATGACAAGCTTCTATTTGCTGTGGATCCAGATTTCTGGAAACCTCCCTTGAATCTTTTGTCTTGACCCAGTATGTTTCTATGGACCTAGTCCCTGTTCTTTGATTAAAGCAACACTTAACTACTCCTCTGTAAGTTTTGCTGCAAATAGGAGTGTAAAAAAGGCCATTAAAAATTCTGTTGGTCTTATGTATGACATATATTTGGCAAAAAAATATACATTAAGGAAAACGTATATTCATAGAATCAAATTGATATTCCATGCAGTTGAATTCATTTCTTTATTTTTAGGCGATCCAAAGAAAGTAATTTAATTTACTTTCATAGCACTTTTCCCATACTTCACTGAGGATAATGACTGCTTTCCTTTCTATAATTTCCTAATTTACAAAACACGATTGAAATGTTAGATACAATCATTACTCTTGCGTACTTCTATTAAAAACAAGAGGGAAGAAAAGTTTTTTTTAAGTACATAACCTTTTCAATAAAATGCAGTAGCTGCCAAAACTTAATATTTAAAAAAAGATAATTAAAAATCCTCTATATTAACAATCATGCAATATTAAAATATGAATTGTAGCATCATTTAGAAACTGTAGGAAGCAACTGTAAAGGTGGTTTAGTTGAATTAATTTTGAATCCATACAATGTAATTTAAACTTTAGAAGTTTGTGGAAACTAAAGAATTAAATAAAGGATTAGGATTTTGTGAGGCATCCCTGCCTATGGCAGGGGAATTGGAAGTAGATGGTCTTAGGGGCCTTTCCAACCCTAACTATCCTATGATTCTGTGATTTATAATTGAAATGCTTGCCCTTGGTTTTCTACAGCAGCATTTCCATACCCTCTGTGTTGAAAGCAAATTATTTTATCAGTAGGGTTTTTTTATCTTTTTCAGATGTACCTCTCAGTTGACTTCTAAGAAATGCTAGAATCCCCACTTCCCTGAAGGGGGGAAATAAAAATACGCAACACAAAAAGACCCAAGAAGCGGTTCATTACTGAAGCCAAATTACAGGCAACAGGAAAACCCACCATAATTCACTTACATATGCAAAACGTTTTGTTTTCACCACCTAAAATAATATTTTTAGTTTCCAGTTCTGCTCTGCTCTGCAAAATGCACCAATTTTGTTCTCATCCGTTTTTATAGAAATGCTTTACATCAAGACTTTTGTTTATAGAAATCAGATTTTAGAGTAAATTGAAAGTGCATACTTGGATACATGAGTTTGCTGTCCTTTTTGATCTTTCTTTCTTTGGCTTAGAACATTTTGTCTATGCTACAAATGTAAAATGAATTAAATCTTAAATATACTAAGAACTGAGTTTGCTCTGTCCAGGTCATTCCTGGTAAGGGAAGCAAAGCTTAGCTCTCGGTTAATTAAGATGAATTTTATCATTTTTTTCGTTTAATATAAATTTCATCTTAGTACTGAGAAAAACCCACAGACTTCAGGGAAAACATGGATCTTGAGGCAAAAATTAGTGGTCAGTTGGTTTAAATTAAGTCTTAAATCTCTTCTAAAAAGTACTAACTGAAGGAAGTTTTTGTTTTCTGTTATGGGTGTAGGATGTTTAGAGACTACACATGGTAATAGATGAGTCAGAGAATACAAAATGCCCTGTCTGAAAGATGGATCCACCCTGCATTTTTTGTCTCTGGATTCAAACTTAATTCCACTCCTAATACAAAAAGGGGACTTAAGTAGTTGGATTTTGGGTTTTTGCTTTAAAACATATATATATATATATAAAATCATAGAATCGTAGAATAGTTAGGGTTGGAAAGGACCTTTAGATCATCTAGTTCCAACCCCCCTGCCACAGGCAGGAACACCTCACACTAAACCATGTCACACAAGGCTCTGTCCAACCTGGCCTTGAACACCACCAGGGATGGAGCATTCACAACTTCTCTGGGCAACCCATTCCAGT
>WYDI02042435.1:0-19631 GCA_009867235.2 Psittacus erithacus
CATGAGTCAGTATAGAGATAAAGTACTGGCCACTTTTCTCGTTCAGCAATGTCCAAGGCCAGCTGGATGGCTTTCACTATATTGAAAAGCGCTCAGGATTCTTGGACCTTTTCCTAAACTGAATTATACTAAAACTTTTTCCAAGCTTCTAAAACAGGCAAATGTTTTTTAATGCAATATCTACATTAATATCACAAAAGAGATGTTTGACTACCTTTCAGAAACCCCTGAATTCTTGAACTTTTTACTGCTGTTTTTATTGACTCTCCCCCCCAAAGTCACAGCATTATCTCTGCTTTACATCACTCACTATTCTTGTGAAGACCAAAGGGTGACCTGCTGAGACACTTCCCTTCATGTAGCCATCTTTTCTGCCTGGATGTGGCAGGCTCAGATGTTTTTTATATATATACATATATATATATATGTACATGTGTGTATATATATATGTATATATACAAAAATTATATATATAATAACCTCTTGAAGTTATTAGTGAAGTTTGTGAGACAGTGAGATGTGCAAACACACAATAATGTTTTGCAGATAGTGAAAGGAAAAACTGAGAGCAAAACATGGCTACTTTGCTGCAATGCTGCACACCCTCAACACACAGGCTAGAGCAATGATGTTACAGTCCCAGACTTACTTCTCAAGAGTTTGTTCAATAAAAGTGAGCTGACAGTACTTCTTAAAGTACAGCCATTGCTGAGAGACATTCAGCAATAACGTCTGAAAACAGTACCAGTGTTTCTATTAGCAGAAAGTCCTGCAGCGTTGGCTGGCATAAATTAACTTTCAGCAGGTTGTCATTACACTGCTCGTTGCGATGAGCTTCTGAAATCCACTGAACCTAAAATACTGTGTGCTCTCTGAGTCATGGGAGTGATGAGTAATAAGATAGCATGGTGGGTAAAGACTGAACATCTGTAATTTTGTAAGCGCAGGCTAGTTATTTTAAAAAATTGCAAGCCTAGAGTCCAGATCTCCTAAACAGAAGACCAGAAGAGAAACCTAAGGTAGAAAATATGAATATTATACAGTAATTTATTTTAGTTTTTGATTCCTTTTGAAGACTGTAGGTAGTATGCTTCAGAAATAATTAACCACTTTTGGTATTACATCAGCTTCAATAAGATAACCCCATAAATCAGAGTCTGTACTTCAAATTCAGTTCAGAGGAGCTGAAGTATTTCAAGACATGAGCAATTCTTATGTGTACCACTTGCTGTCTCATGCTGTAAATCAAGATCTATGGTAAAACAGAGTACTGCCTCTAAAGACATACTTAGACAAGGTTAAAAGAAAACACTGATCCAAGTAAGGCATTGGTGAAGGATAAATTCTACCAGCTTGGAGACAGCCACTGTTAGGGAAGAGAAGCAAGCCAGCATGCACTTAGGAAGCCCTAGCCTGTTCACATGGCAACCCATTACACCTGAGCTCTGCAGAAGTGAAGGAAGAAAAGTATGGACTGCTGCTGTTGTGTCAAATGAACTTACGCCTTAACTTTGCAGTTAAGGTGTAAACAAAAGTTTTAAAAAATGGCTTAAAAAATACCCATAAAACATTTTCCCTATCATTTTCCATTTCGGATATTTTTAACAATATTCCTTTAAAAAAGAAGGTGCAGCTCAAGGCACTGTTCAACTTTTCCTTTTCAGGTGAGGGAGAGAAGGCAAGACGTCAGAGGTTTCTCTCCCTCCAAGTAAGGATGAAGCTATAACATTCACAAGGAGTGTGGGAGCCCAGATTCACTTACCTCTTCCCTTGAGGTGCTTCAGACTCTAGTTTGTCACCAGACATAACAATAAAGCAATACATTTTACTTCCCTGGTTTCTTTGGAGCTCTCAATTTTTTTGAATGCTTTTTCTTGCATCCTGACACAACATTACTAAAGTGGTAATATTGGCTACTGCTATTCAGACTGTTCTAGGAGATCCGTATTTTAAGATGTTAAAGAGCACCACTAGTTCTAAGAAAGGGAAAAGTCAGAAATATAGTTCTTCCTGTGTTTTCTGGCTATTTAGTTATTACTGCCATACACTTCCTTCTTTCTCTGATGTGGCATATTTGCCAAAGACACCTAGAATGCAGAAACACACCCTTTTTATTATTTAATCAATGGAAATACTCAGTATATATTGAGAGTTTTACTAAGGAATTAATACATTTAAGGGAATAAATACACAGAAAAACCTTGTTATTTTCTTTTTTATTCTTGCCCTACAAATGAAAAGTGCAGTCTTGCTTCTGCAAGAAAAGTAGGAACATGAAAAGAGATTCATATTTAAAGTATCATGAAATAAAAATGCTTATACTTTAATCACAGTATATATGGCTATTATACCAGACCCTGAGTGCTAGTGCTGTTGGCAAAGAAAGTTGACACAAGCTTAACTGCATGACCTTTGGCTACACAGAGATGCGGCACAACATGTGATATGTAAATTCCATAATATGAAGCAAAGAGTCTATTACTTTAGCCTTGAATTACAAAAACTTGCTGAAATATGCTCATCTAATATTTTTTTCTTATTGCCATCTTGAAAGATGCATAACTAAATGTGACAATTTTAATATCTTCAACTGTAAACAATGAGACCTCTTCTTAGATAACCTTGGCTTGGCTTAGTCTCTCTAGCTGAGCAATTAAAAGCCCTGTTTTGCAATTGAAATGACCCAATCCTTTTAAAGATTATTTAGTCTATTTCATTTATTAAGTGACTTTATGCAACAGATACTCTTTCTGAACTGAACTAACCAGAATGGCTATTTCAGGCTGCCCAAGCTTCTAATATTTCTAGACTCAATCCTTCTGGTTTGACCAGGTGTCATGGTTTAAATCCAGCCAGCAGCTAAGTGCCATGCAGCTGCTTGCTCACCATCCCCACATTCCTCCCTTCCCAGGGTGGGATGAGGAAGAGAATCAAAGGAATGCAAAACCTGTGGGTTGAGATAAGAACAGATTAATAACTAAAGTACAATATACTACAACTACTACTACTTCTAATAATAATAATGACAAGGGAAATAACAACAGGAGAGAATACAAAACCAAAAAGGGAAAGGAAAAGGGAAAAAGAGAAACCAATAAACACAAGTGATGCACAATACGGCTGTTCACCATCTGCTGACCAATGCCCATACCGACCAGAGCAGTGAATGGTCTCTTCCAGGTAATACTCATCCTGACCACAGCAGTGATTGGACTCTACCAGGTAACTCCCCCAGTTTATATCCTGGGCATGATGTGCTGTGGTATGGAATACCCCTTTGGCTAGTTTGGGTCAGGTGTCCTGTCTCTGCTTCCTCCCAGCTTCTTGTGCCCCTCCTCACTGGCAGAGCATGAGAGACTGAAAAGCCCTTGATCAGGGTAAATGCTACTTAGCAACAGCTAAAACATTGGTGTGCTATCAGCATTGTTCTCAGACTAAAGCCGAAACACAGCACTGCACCAGCTACTAAGAAGAAAATTAACTTTTATCCCAGCTGACACCATGACATCAGGCCTTTGTTGGACTTACATCTCTAGGACACAATCCTACAGGAACTATATCCCTCTAATGTGGTACTTTGAGAGAGATACAAGACACCAAATTCAAAACAGCAGATTACTTCAGACTAGTTAGGACTGCAGCAATTAATCAAACTGTTCAAACATTTGACTGCAAAACCAAGAAGAAAACTTGAAGAAGTGTGAATTTAAATGCGTTGTCATGCATTAATTTCTGCATGTATCAAATATTCATGTGGGTGCATTTCATGCAGAACTGGTATATTCATTTACCTCCCTGAACCTCTTCTGCCTTCTTGCATATGGCAGGATATGGGGGAAAGCAATATGTAAACAGTAGCAATCACAGAATATTTTGTGGGTTCCCACCCAAAAAATCTTTTACTGGTACTCAGTGGCATTTTTCCAAGGATTTCCTCATCAATAACTTTCAAATGTTAATGAACACCTTCAGTGTTTATTACAATGGTTTGAACTTACTAAGGAGTATTCAAGAGGGAAATTTTACTAATTCAATGAGATGAAAAGGCAACTGCTAGTACATCAACTTAGTGTCTCATTCTGGTTTAGGGTATCCTAAAGTGACAACATGATCAGATGGAGTTTTATCAGATGATGTGAACCTGGAAAGTAACAAGAATTTTTCTTTTTCCCTTTCATTATAACTCCCATTATGGCTCTCACCAGAGAGCTTTTTCAAATGAGAAGACATCAGTAAAGCTATGAAGAGAGATCAGAAAGATGCATGATCAGCTGGCCTTTTGTGGCCATGGCAGGCAGTCAACTTGAACTCCCCAGGAGACACAAAGCAGTACTGACAGCTACACAGAGAGCCCTTTTCAGCAAGCTGCTGAAACTTCAGTTGTCTGGAGCTGGTCTGGGAGGTTTTTTACCCTGATCAGCAGTTTTGGTTTACTATTTTTTCTTCTTACCTACTATTAAGACCATGTTCTCCAGAGTATGAGGAGGCTTAACATGTGACATACCTCTCGCTCTCTATTCTAATAGTATTGTGTTTTACCTTTTTTTTCCTTTTAATTCTTCTTAGCTATTCTAATATAACAACTTTCACGTAATGTAAGAAGTGCAGAAAACCTACACTTTGCTCTTAAGACTCTCTTACTGTCCCATGTTCTACTATGTCACATGCCATCTCAAGACAGATATTTCAGAGGATTAAGTCACCCCTGTAAAGCTGGAGAACAGATAAATAAATAGATAATTAAATAAATGTTGGCTCATGCACTTCTGTGTCTCTGTACATGCAAGAAATAAATAGTTTGATGTCCTCAAGTTATGATGAATAACATGATTTTTCTAGGAAGAATAGAAGTGATAAAGTTGTAACATTTCACCTTTCTTGACACAGAAGAGTAAAGGAAAAAGGAAGGCATTATAAATCAAAGGGTCAGAAATGTTCTAATTTTATGGTTCTGCCAGACTTGGCTAACCCATCAGGTCAAACCAATCAATCAATCAAAAAAAAAAAAAAGCTTTCTTTCTGAGGCCTTGACAATATGAGTCTTACCAAACGTACTCATTACTCTCTTCCCTTTTTTCTTCTTTTATCGGAATGATTGCTGTCAAGCTCAATATGCAATCTACTGTAAAGTCTTAGATCCTTCTCTACCAGAGCAGATAACAAGATGTGCTGGTAACAAGACAGTGTGTTGATTATTTCTGACTAAAAGCTGAACCTTGAAGGGTCACTTTGTTCAACAGCCAGAGAAAGCAGCCACAGTCCTTATTTTCTTCTGCAATCCACCTAACTTTGAATCAGCTCATACCACACTTTCTTGCAACATATGATGAGCTCTGCCATGAGGGATTAATTTGTTTTCCACATCTTATCCAGATTTTACTCTTTCCTCATTTCCACAACCCCTTATAGATAATTCACTGAACTTGGGTATGTGTGATTTGTTTGTAATTTTATGTGAAGATATTCTGTAAGACATAAGTTAAACACATCTCTATACTGCTCTGCTACTTTAGTTTTTTGAATACCCTGGTATTAGTTTCCTCCATAGATTTTGTCTTTAAATCTATACACAGGGAAGAGACAAAGGCATGTGTCAGGGACATCAGGCATTTTAATGTCAGTTGCTTGTAAGCTAGGTTAGTAATTAATATATTCAGGGCCTATTAAAGCCAACAGGATCCTTTGCAGCTGTAAAGCTCTCTTGCAGCAAACAGAAATAACATCTTTCCACACCCTATGTGCTGCTGAAATATGGACCCACCTTTTCAAATCATTTTGAATTTTCCCCATGCTAACAGAATGCACCCCATCAGACTTCAGTTCTTTATTTTTTTGTAATTTGTTTTGCAGCAGGGATAGTATTTGACCCAGAGACAGAGGCATGATCAGCCTGCTTCACACAGCTGCTTGTTGAGCAGACATTTACTTAGAATTCTTCTTGTCAGAACAGAATGATCTATTAGTACTACAAAATGGCATGATGCCCAGAGACAGATTTTGAGAACTTCTGCTTTCATGAACAGGAAGACATTTTCAAGACTAATTTATGAAATGGAGAACAAAATATGTCTTTAAAACCCCTTAACACAGCCATAAAAATATATTGCTTTCAAACACCTATGCTATTATTCAATTAATGGATTGCTATTGCTACTCTCATTTTACAAATTCCAGTTTATATAACTTTCAGCCTCTTTTTTCTACCCTTAGTTTACCCTTTTCTTGTTCTCATGCTCCCCCTTTTATTAACCTCCAGCTTTTACAGACTATCAAAGAAAATCAGCAATATTCTCTGGCAGTTACACTGAATTGTATTTTACATAATGTGCTCGCTTTTCCCCTTAAAGGTGAGGGTCAGCTATTCGGAAATTGTAACAGTCTAAGGGCATGTCCATTTTTGTAAAAGCAATGAAATCAAATGTGCTAAAATTGTAAAATACATCACTAATTAGTTTCAGACAGAAATCTATCCATTATCATTACACAGAATTCTCACTTTTAGTTAATGGCAGTTGGAAAATGGCATTCTGCTTCACTATAAACTATGATTGTGATATTTTCTAAATATCATATCAGGGAAAACGCTGAAGTATCCAGACCTCCTAGTCAATAAAACTCAAAGAAATATTTGTTCTAAGATATTCAAACACTTAATTTCCATCCAGTCAAAACTTTTGCGAATACTGAAATGCAGGATGTATTAAGTAATACATGTAAAATACAATGAAATAAATACTAAGTACTCTATCTAGATGGTTTGATAGTATAATTTTAGAGTTTTTCATGCAAAATGCTATATCAAAATAAACAGATTTCAGCAAGACAGATATCCCCTTAGACAACTCTCCAGTGAAAATTATAACCAGTTTTAGTCTCTCTCTCCCTCCCAGTCCATTTGCTTATTCAAAAGATTGAGCAAATCAACAGGGAAAAGCTGTTTTATTATTATTGTTACTATTATTTTATAATTAGAAACCATTATTTTAGGAAAAGGAGGATTAGAATGTGAGACTTAATTACACCTTAGACATCTGCAATAGCATATCCACCCTTTTTGTTTAATTTTATATTTCAAGGAGATGTCCAGGTCATATAAAATTACTTCTCCAAAAATAACTCAAATTTGGCTTGGTTTTATATTTTTTTTTGTCTTTTTTTGTCTATTCTTTAAATAACTCGTGTTTATTAAGGGGTCTACTCTTTCTTTATATCTATGACAAATTCAACCAATTCTTGGAAAGAAAAGTAGCAGCCCAAAAAGAAAACCAGAGGCAAAACGTCTTCTGATAGTTGGTCCATACACATGCGCTCCCACGCAAAAACACGTTAATCATGATCAATAAAATACCATCTGTCAAAAACATCTAATGTAAGTCTTAATGAAGGCCTAATGAGTAAAATGTAATAAAAAAAAAGTCTTATTAGTGGGCTTTAGTGAAGAAAGACTCCTTTAAAAATCACTTTCTGGTTTGTGATTAATAGGGTAGCTGCCACAGTCCAGGGAGATTTTATATTTTTGGCAATACAACTTTTTGTGCTGAGCTTCTTCTTCAGCCAGGCCCCCTTCTTTCCCTTTAGCTCAAGCATTTTCATGTTTTTTTCTACTGATCTGTTCTTGTGTTGGTGTTCTTCTCTAGACCTTTCATGAACCAGCAATGGTGAGGCTAATTGGTTCTGTTGCAAATTCATGCTTCATGAACAATACCCACATAATGACACTTTCTCTGAACCTGATGAGGAGATATTGATTGCACAAATACATTAAAACAAGAGCTGGAGAGCTCACAAATTAAGTTGAAATCCACTTGTGTAACTAAGAATTGATTTCTTCTTGTAGTAGGGTCAGAAACTCTGAAGAGGTCCCTCCTCAATTCCTTAGTCAACACCTGAAACGTAAGTGTGTCAGCAAAATGCATGTACATTCACTTTTTTCACCTGTTGAATGTTTAAAAACTTGCTTGAAGGATGGACCATGAAGTATTATTTACTTCATGCATTCCAAAGGCAATTCTATTCTGTAACGTATCTATAAAATCAAGACTTTTTCCAGCAAAGAGATGATAGAAATAAGGAACATCAGGGTTTAAAAAAAAAAAATCATATTTTCAAGTTATTTTCTATAAGCACAAGGACAAGAAATGTATTCTTGTTAACACAATAAAATTAAATACCACTCATACTCAGAATTCTGAGGGTGGGTGTTTGCTACTTAGGAAAGACACCACACAACATAAGACTAGGAGAACAGTGGGAGAACTGGAAAATCTAGGCATAGTCTATAGTTTACAGTAATTGGCATGCCCCATAACTTTTAGAATGGCACTTCCTCCAAATAAAGAACACAGTCTTTTCAAAAAGCAAACCAAGGCCATATTGAATTCTCATATAAAGCAATATCAATCTAAAGAAATCCATCAGTCAAATTTAACCTTATAATTTTCTGCTGCATTCATAAAATACAATTACTCTAAATCCACTCAAAATGCAGACTATTAATTGTATAAATTATTTACATAAGTTTGGATGTATTCCTTTACTGATTTTCCCTTAACTGTATTTCCTATTTATTTCATGGGCTTTATTCTTTCTACATTGCTAAAGCTACGCATTTTCAAAACGTAGAAACTTTCAGGAGGCAAGGTGATTCATAGACTACTTGAAATGTTATTTTCTAGATGTTTATCTTGGGAAGGAATAAACAGGAATGATAATGTTCCAAATCTGGAACTATTTCAGTAATTTCAGAATCTTCTAATTGATTGTTTTGTTTAGCAATATGTGACCACACTGCTGCTGGGAGTGGAAAGAAACAGGGGACAATTTCTCACAAAAAAAAAAAAAGGGTTTATCAGAAAATCTAAGTTCCAGTTTAGTTGTTCAACAGATGAAATTAATACCAATGTGTTGCAGAACTCATAAATTTTAATCCCCAGAGCTTGCTGTTACTTCTTGTTTTCTGAATATACATGGCTTATGTTTTCTGAAACAATGAACTAGAAAACTGAGCTTTTGACTGAGTCTTTAGTTAGTCACATGACTAATGAAAATGTTAAATTATCTCAGACTTGGAAAAAAGACTGAACTGCTGAGATCACTGAACCTGCACTCATTTTGAAAGCATTCTCAAATTGTTGGTCCATTACTTCAAACGCATAAATATATACCTAGTAATTTCATAGCTTGTGCTTTATTAAACCCATAAACTAAGCTGAAGCAGAGAGGCACAAAAGAATGCCCAATAAACATACAAACTTAAACTGAGTTTCCAAATAATTTCTTTTGCTCTGGCTGAGGAATCAAATGTGCCTTGTCAAATAGTTGGGAATTTGGCAGGGGGAAACTCTGAGACATGAAAGGAAGGAATAAAGTGACAACCTCACAAGATGTAGCAGTTAACCAGACTTAACACAGGTGCTCTACAAGCACACAGGCGCTGCCCACAAACACACAGCATTTGCATGAGCGGCACATCAAATACAAGGGTTTTGTTTAGCTGCAAAACAGTTCTTAGATTCCTATTAGCACAACTGTGAATCTGCATATTTACATCTATTCTGCAATATTAAAAAAGACCTTTAAACTAAAAAACCCAACCCAAGAACAAACCACATACACATACACAGTGGCTTCCGCTTTGCAACAGTTCACTGACTATGTCCTCCTTGGCTATGAGCTCTTTTTACAGGAAGCCACAAATGCTGGCATGATCTGGGATGGGATGGGATGGGATGGGATGGGTACTGGTCAGCAGCTCTGACCTGGCCCAGCTCACCCATGTACCTTGGCACCACCAACCACTATCCTGCAAAGAGGTTCTTAGCAGAGCGGCCAATCTGACCTGATGCTTGTGATACCATTGTTTCATTCTCCCTGTCTCTGCCGGGACAGTTCACAGGTTGAAAGCTGCAACTTTATTTTGGTGCCTGTGTAACAGCATAAGGTCCTTCAAACCAGAAGACTTGGACGCTGTAAGCAGTTTCCTATGTAAATATGAAAGCAGAGCTGGAAGGAAAAGGGAGATTTCTGGTTCTCCTGTGTATTAAAGTAAGAGGGAAGATGTGTGACCATAAGCAAGTACCCAAATACAGTCATTAAACTCCTGTAAATTCTTCAATGAATGCTATGCAACACCTAATCAAAATAATTTTTTTAAAATGTGGTACTGAAATCATAGTCATATTTCTCTTTACATGTAAAACATTTACAAGACAGTTTCCAATTTCTACCTCCAAAGAATACTGCTTTTAAGTCAAGAATATTTGAGACAAATCTCTTCTTAACTTCACTAAAACAACTGCAATGAATCAAACCACAGTGAAATATTATGTCTTCCTACCCAGGCACATATGTCTCACTGAATGCCATAGGAATTGGACACGTTCAAAGACAGGCCATACTCAGCTTCTTCAGCTTGACTATAACCACAGCTGCTTTGTGTATCTTGGACAAGCATGAAAATCTCAAAGAGAGTAAGGCTTTAATTTCCATGACTCACAGGTAAGTCCGCTTCCCTATGCTTCTCCAAAGAATGCAAGTTCTGCAGCTTTCCGTTTTTTGTCTGCTCACTTGTATGTCTCACATCTGTTAAACTGTTTCTGAAACCAAAAGCATTCGATGCCTAAAACTAATATTCACAATTGATAAATATAAGAATGCAGGTTTTCATTGCGAAAAAAAAAAAACCCTTCCCTTTTTATAAGGTGATCAAAATAAGGGTGGTAAAAGCCCTACATAAAACAAGACAGCAGCAGTGGAGCTTCTCAGCAGCCAAGTCGTACTGCAGCTGTGTTCCACTGCAAAAGCTCATCTTGCTCAGCCCCAGTCCTCAGAAACATCTCACCAGAGGAATGTGTTGAAAAAAGGTGGACCAGAACCACCTTTTTTTGAAAGCCATTAGATCTGTATCAGGCAATATGATACTTTTCACTTCTAAAAGTCATTGGAAGCATGATTTCCTATTCAAGATGGCATTCTCTCTCATAATGTGTCACTGTGACAGTGACAAATACTGGACTTTGGTGGATCATGGGCTGAAAACTACCATTTTTTTCTAGTTAAAAATAAAGGTGTTCAGAAGAAATAGTGTTATAAAAGGAGAAAGAAGGGCTGAAGCTATATCCAGTGTCCCACAGACTCTATCTAAAGAAATGCTTTCTTGTGTTGACTAGGAAACAGAGGAGCAATGCTGAAAAGAGAAATTGAACATTTATGTGGAAAAAGACGAATGACATTTTAAAAACTTATATTAAAGCTGTGTTATTTGTCAGGGTTTTGAAGAAATCCTGAGAATGAGAGCTTAGGGGCTTTGAGTAGCTTGTTATATATGTGTTCTGTCGTCTCCCTGCACTTCCCCAGGGTTTGCGGAGCAGCTTATATTTTGAAGCTAGCTTTCTTCACACAGTGTTGTCAATCCTGGACACTTCGTTCTTCTGTGTAGAAAGGTTTCATGCAAACACTGTTTGCAGGTGTTCCACTCTTAAGAGTAAAAGAAACCTTCCAGAACCATGCAAAAAAGATTAGCTCTGGTTCATATTTTTGCCACAAATATTTTGCCAATATTTTATACTTTTTCTTTAATCAAAGAAGCAATTTATGCTTCAATTAAAAAATGTCCAATTAACAGTTGTCTCAATACAAAATATGGATTTGAATAAAAAAAGTTTGCAGGTACCTATGCTGAGATGAAGTACAGTTTTAAATTTCAGAGGATATTTTATTATCTTTAAGCAGGTGACAGTTACTGCCAGGTATAAGAACTCTCTTTCTTCTTTGACTCCAGCTTTCAGTCTGCTTTAACTTTTCTAAGCTTTGAAATGAAGATGTTCTTAATACCAGAAAAAGAGGCTTTGCATATGAAACAAATTATTAAACTCACATGAGATGCATCCATTTTGGAGATGAGGGATTGCATGAAAGAAAGGTATGCTGTGATCTTTTCCTTCTTGACACTTTCATATTAAAACAAATGTTGTGTCATTATTGGGAAGGGTTTGTCCAAGGTCACTCAATTGTTCAGCACTTACAAGCTGGCAGCCCATCACAGGCAGAAGTGGCACATACATAGAATCATTATTGATGCTGGCGGTCTCCACCCTTGCTAATGCTACTTGTTCTGTCAGCCAGTCCCTGTCTTTTTGCAGGCAAATGTAATTATTCTTTGAGCTGTGCCTCAGATCTGCAGTTGAAGGGAGTTGTTTGATGCTACACCACAACTAAGCACCAAATGATGTCGTGCCTATTACAGAACATGCAAGTTAACAACTACTGTTTAATTAGGTTTAAATTCTCTCATTTAAGGCATAACATGAACGCCAAGCCATGTGCTGGGCATCTCTAAAGGAAAGTAACTCGCCTTCTCCCACCTGTGAAATGGCTGAAGGGCTGCCTTCTGGATGCTGTGGTAGACCCCAAAGAGGGGACCCTCTTGGACCGTGCTGATCCCATCTTCAGGATACAGGTGAATGACTCAATTACTCAGATTCTGCTGTTACCATAAGGCAGAGCTACACCAGCTACAGCAGTCCCTGGCTCTAGAGCCCAGAAGAAAATTTCCTCTGCTCTGCAAACATTGAATTTTTTTCCCTGCTATTTTTTATCACTCTATTTGGAAATTTGTAGTTGTAGCTAAAATTACTGAAACATGACACTATGCAATTGACAACTGGATTTATTAACATGAAACCAGGTATTTGAGTTTTCAGCCAAAAACTTTAAATGACTTTAAAATATGAACATTTTGAGTATGAAAAAGAATTACATTAAAAGACTCCTAACATTACATTGACTATCATTTTAACCTCATTGAACAAAATATGCATTGGTATGCTCAAAAGCATCAGAAGAAAACAAGCTGCAAAGCCCTAAAAATGTTTTGCCCAGACTTTTGGTCAGCCTCACCTCAGACCCTGAAAGGTGATAAATGAGTCTGGAAACCATTTTCACACTCATGAAGGAAAAGGAGCTGATCAGAAGTAATCAGCATGGATTTACAAAGAGGAAATAATGCTTAAACAACCTCATAGCTTCTTCAATGAAGCAACATGCTTTATGTCACTCCTATCTAACCTCCCATACACATCAACAGATCCAACCCAGATATCTCAGATTACACCTATTCCCTTTTAAGGATGCAGAGAAAGCAAGTGAGAAGAGGAAACAGAAGCTACCACTATCTCAGCTAAACTATCTCCTCTGGGGGCAAGCAAGACCTGCAGCAACTTAGGGAACACTTCTGACTGGTCAGTAGAGATGGGAAAGTTGGAAAGGAAGTTCATAGAAGCACTTTTGTCAGATGTAGGCACATACCATCCCTCCCTACTTCTGTTTCTTCTTATTTTCTGTATAAGTATGTCGGGTCACACTGCCTTTGAGGTAGAAGGAAAGTATTGATGATGATGTCCATCTTTTTGTTTTCTTTCCCTTGGCCTCCTAGGCCTCATTCCCCTTTTGAATATAAGCCCAGGAGAAGTTTGCCAAAACTGGTCCTAATTCTCTTCTGACATGAACGTAAGTCGCAAAGAACGAAAAGGTAGTCAAAAATTGTTAACAGGGGAGAATGGGAAGCAGTCCCTTAAGTGTCTCCTCCACCCCATGTTGAAAAGCAGATATGGGTGCTTTCTTTAAATCTCAAGGCATTAACGCTGCTTCATAGCCATTCTGCCAGTTTCATTAATTGCACTTCTATTCCAATCATTTCACAAGCAGACTGTACTTCTAATCTGGCTATTTATCCTAATGTTTGATGTTTCTGACTCAGATAAATACATTATGCTTGAATGCAGAGAAGTACTTCGCATGACAAATTTGAGATTTCTGCAGGAAACATTTGACTGAAATTTATTTTCATTATCCATAGGGAATAAGACTCTATGTTATTTGATTGTTATTCACATTTTGGTAATCGCATTACGAACCTCTATTAAGAAATGAAATGGCAATGTGCCTTTTTCTCCTCTAAGAGCAAACCTCTCCCTCCCCCTCCCAAAAGCACAGACCTTGGAAAAGCATTAGAAAATTAAAAAGCTAACAGAAATAAAATGATGTATCTACATTTGAATATTCATTAAAACATGACATTGCTTAGTCACTGCTTGCCATTTGGGTGATGCACAGTGGTTAGGCAAGCCTAATGTGACAATGGGAATTCAGTCTTCTTTTTAAGGATGGGTGTATACTTCAGCAGTCAGATTCCTAATGGTGTTCAGCTGTCCTAATTGCATTAATATTGTTAGGCCATAAACCACGTTACATCAGTTGATGATCTGACTTTATGTTGTAAATAAGACCACAGAGAAATAATAACAGATTTCATTTCTGAGCTTTATTCAGATCCATCTTGATATTCCTCAGTCTATCCAGTATCTGCTCTACCTACAATGTTTTACACTAAACACCACATGCCTGAGTTGTCTTCTGGAGTTATTTACCCTTGGCATTGTTTGTCCTTTGTTTCTATATTGTTATACTCTTCTCTCCCAGAGACTTCCTCTAGCAGTTCCCGCACTAGCAGAAAATTTACCGCACTTTATCTCATTCTGTATAGCTATTATCAGACATCACAAACACAAGAAAAGATGACATAAAAATATCTTTGAGCTACTAAAACCCATGAATCAAATTCATCTCTTGTTTTACCTCCCAAATCACAGTGATGTGTTAATTGTGTCCCCCACTGCTTTTAGGTTTTATGAGCATCAAATCATAGCAAGTTTTTTTCTCTGGAATTTGCTGAAAAAAACCGCAACAAAAATGGCAACTAAACAAAAAATGCTGCCTCTACTCGTATCTTTTTTAACATCAGTTTTCTAATCTGAATATCTGATGTATTGCTTGCCCCCTGACCATTTGGAATCACTTGAGAATCTCCATTGCTTTGTTATAGCATCCCAAAACTCCCATTGATCATGTTTCCACCAACTAACTAGCAGGAAGCCCTTGTTTTCTTGGAAAAGATATGAACACAAAGCCATGATGGAAATGGAAATCCAGGAGAACGCACAGCATTGCACCCCAAGTACAGCTGCTCTGCTGAACCAGTTGTGCCTGTGCTCAGAGTGTGAAAAGGAGGGTGTTGAACTGCACAACCCCATGGGCACTTTTCCCAGCTGTGATTTGCGTTATTAGTACATGACAGATGTGCAGAGGTATCTAGATTGGTTAGCTGATAATTCTTGAAAAAGGTAAAAGTTCCTTCTATATTTGTTATCAATGTAATGCCCACAAGTCATGTAGTGCATATTAGTGCTAGAGATAGATAAGTGGCTTAATAATTTAATGGAAGTGATTAACAGAAACATGTCAACCTATTGAAATGGGTAATTATTATCTCTGCATTACGTCTCTTGCAATTAAACTAGAACAATCCAAACATCCAAATGCATTACATACATCAAGAAAAAGATATTCTGGAATCTGAACTTCATTGTTTTCCTTAATAACTGGATGAATCCAGCAGCTTGACAGCCTGGATCAACAGTGCATGTTGGCTAGCTCAAGGCCTCCTCATTGATCTTTTGCACACACGGTAAATAAGTCATTATAACAACAGCTTGCAGCCTCCAAATCCTTTTACAATCCTTTTACTGTTTTTGTTCTTATTGAATGAAGTGGCATAGGAACAATTGGATTGTCCTCAAAGTTTCTTTTTCCCTTCCCATTCTCCCCCTCTCCCCCTTTTTCTTGAACACTGGTTTAATTCCCCTGATGACTTGCTTATAAGAATAGCAAAGGCCTTGTGGAACAGCAGGAACAGGCGTCACCATGGGAATGCGTTAAACATGGCAAACACTGCAAACCCAAACATATTTGGGAAAACACACATTTTGTGTTCTACTAAGCAGGGTTTTAAATCCATACAAACATCCTTTTTTCTTTCTTTTTTCTTTCTTTTTCTATTTTTTTTTCTGTTTGATAAGCAGAGACACATCCCCAAAGGATGCCATTGATTATTTTTGTCCCTGCTCATGTAAGCAGTCTTTTGTGCTGCTGCTTATCACTGAGCACCCTCCAATTCTGTGGGCGCACGTGTGTGATGAGGTAATCAGGACTGCATTACATATTTTGGATTATAAGAAACAACAGATTTGCAGGGTGGCTCTTGAGTGTTTTCCACATAAGTCTCCAGATAGTCCATGCAGCTTCTGTCCTCCACCCATATCATCTTAATATAAAATTATGGGAGATTTTATGTCTCAAATACCTTTGGACTTGACTCATGTTTTTAAAACTGTATTGATATTCAGGCCTCTGTTTAGCAGCTTCTGTCAGGCTACACAACATGGTGCCTCTAAAAGGGGCTATAAGCCAGTAGCGGCAAACTCATAGCCCTAACAAGGATTGTGAATTCAAGCATTCAGACACAGCATTTCATAATTTTTATTCATGGAGGCAGATGAAACTTAGGTTAGTAGGTTGTGTATGTACAATGACTACTCAGACTCTAGACATCTACTTTGGCCAGGATTTGAGGTGGATGTCTGGAAACAGAAACCTTTTAGACACTTAATCATTGATGATGGCAAATTAGATGATCTTGCAAACCACAGCCTAAGTGAAATCTAACTGAGGCTCATGTCCTTC
This sequence comes from Psittacus erithacus, assembly GCA_009867235.2. NCBI lineage: Eukaryota > Metazoa > Chordata > Aves > Psittaciformes > Psittacidae > Psittacus > Psittacus erithacus. Next base: position 16,579 of record WYDI02042435.1, read on the forward strand.
TAGAAGATCATCTTATTTAACTTAAAATAAAAATAAAAAGATATTCTCACGCCAAATCAATAGAAACAGTGGAGAAGGCAGAAATTACAACAAAAAAACTGGTGATACTTGTTCTAAATGAAATGGGGTTGAAAACACCTCCACGAACAGACATGATCCTAGTTTCAAAAAAGCAATGCAACAACAAAACTGCCACTAATGTGAAGAAGAAAACGGGAAAAGGAAATGTAAGAAATTAAAACCAGGTGCATGGAAGCACTCAGAAAAGGCACTGGCCTGTGCTTTCAAGCTACTCACATAACATAATTTTGGTATACTTTAAGAAAATAGCTTACTCAAACTGCACTCAGATTCTCTACTAGTTAGGAGCTGGGTTTCATTGCTTAACATACAGTCACAAGAAAGAAAATAAACTACTGTTGTGATTGTGGGATCCATATTGAAAAAAGCCCTTTCAAAACAGACATCTTCCTCTATCCCCACACAGGCTCAAACACGACATAACTATGAGCATCCAAACTACCCTGTCATCTGCTCACTCGTCCAGAATCAATTTGCTCCAAATTTTTTTTTATGCAGTATGGAAAGAAAATCAAATCACTCTAAAGTGTTGCCCAAATTTATGAAAAATTATTTATACAAATAAAACCAGCTCAATGATTCTGATCTCAGCCTCGCCTTTTAATTCCTGGGATTAAGTTTTTTTATGGTGTGAACTCCTAGACATGTTCAAGGAGTGAAACTAGCGCAGTTGTTAACAGTCAGTACTTTGAAAATACTTCTCAAATCCACCTATAAATGGCAGCTTTTCAAACAGTATCTCCATGATCTTGGCTAAAGATTTGGGGGCAGATGGTGTCAACTATCATACCTCCACTAACATCAATAAACTATGGCAGTTTTTATCAGGTGAGGACTTCCCACAGTACCATGACTATTGGTTGCCTTGCACAGTGTTGTAATTGTTTAGGTCATGAGAAAAGGGGTGCAATATGATGCCATATCAGAAATGCAGCATTTTCACTTTATTTTACACAGACTTGGAATTACCTGAAATAGAGAATTCTGCCAGTAGACACTCAGAAGCAAATAAATTTTTATTCCTTAAAGGTTTTGTCTGTATGGCTATGGTATCAAAATCCTTCTAATGCAGAGGGTTTACACCAGCTCTTGTGATGATAGTTCAACTTAGTTTGCCTAGTGAAATAACTACATACAACTTGAAGACTTTATGCCAACATCATTCTACTGTAAAAAATTCACATACTTAAGATGAGAAAATTTGTGTTGGCAACCTTATCTCTCTAAATCCCTGTGATTTGTACTGCTAAAATGATAAAATTCATTAAAATTAGAAATCTACTTATTCAATCCTTATGTTTTAAGAGAATATAAATTTTTTTTCATAGACTGGATAACCTGAGAAGTTTATATTACATCGCTGTACCATCAATTTACAAAGCTAAATGTGTCTTTCATTGAAATACTTATGGCAGAATTTTTCTTGCTCAGCATCATTTTTTGTTGATACTTGTGAGAATGTCATTGACACTAGCCTAATACTTACAAAATAAATTGATTTTTATGGCTGCCTTAAAAACTTATGAAGTGTTCAGCAGGAAGGTAGCCAAAGTTTGAGCTGATTTGAAAGTTTATTCTTCAAAGGAGAAATTAGGCAGAAATTTTAGTGTCCTGGGATTTCAGTTACTAATGTGAATAAAATACAAAAAATAGCAATTCTTGGTCAAAACAGAAATTAAATGGAAATTTTAGCATCATCTTGAGACAACACACTCATGCTAAGAGAAAATAAGCAACAACCAAGTTAAACCAAACAATTTCAAGCCTTTGTATTACATTCAATACAGTTAAGCACAGTTTGTAATGCTTTAACAAAATACTTGTAAGATCTTTAAAAGGATAAGAAGAAAAAAGGAAGGAGAAAGAAGAGGAGAAGAAAGGTGGAGCAAAGGAAAATCTTATAAAAATATTTTTCCAGTTGCCATGGAACTGCAACATCTGTGATTAAAGCAGCTCACAAGTGGAGATCCTTTGCCCAGTGGAGTCTTCTTTTCATGGAAATCAGTATGTGGATGAAAATGGGGGAGTACAGGGTGTGATATGAGTAAGTAGATGTGTGGATCTTAGATCTGGAGTTTGGCTAAGGTGCACATATAGACCTGAAAGCATATCAGACCTGAAATGCCCATTGAAAATGCATATAAACACAGAGTGATGCAAAATTAATACCATTAGGAATGCAGCATATGAAGTGATCAAAATTTATTCAGTGAACAGTTACCTCAGGGAATAGTGACATTTTAGTTAAATAAAGTTGATCTGAAAAATTTCGCTGCTTTAGCAGGACTTTTATAGGGGGGGCTCATTTAAAATGATTCAACTACCCCTGAAAAACAACTATAAGAAGCCAGGTGCTTTTAAAAATATATTTTACCAGTAACAATTCTGAGAAAATATGCCCATTCCAACTAGGTGGATGAGATGCTTCCTAGTGTCTTGAATCCACAGGTTACCTGAAAATGCAGAGCCCCATTTTTAAATATTTAATGACCTTTTGTTGGGGGGACGTAATCATCTGTATTCTTTCAGTTCTGATTTTCCACCTTCACAAGGCTATGCACACCCAAATGTATGTGGATGCCTCCAGGGAAGGCAGCGAGGCTGGACCAGAGAAGAAGAGGCAGGGCTGCTGGGCGGACTCCCAGGGCTCCTCCAGGGCTTCAGCTGAAGGGGGTCTTGCTGGCTTCTCCGTCTGTGCAAGCGCCAGCCATTTGCTCATTCCACCACTTATCAACTCTAAGTGTTTAAACCACAACTAGAGCAGCTAGTGCACAAGTGTTGAAACCATGTCTACAACAGCTCTACTGTGAGCCATTAAAAACTCAGCAAAGGTGACAGCTGCGGCAGATGTTTATCTAAAAACAAACTGCAAGTATAGAATCATAGAATCATAGAATAGAATAGTTAGGGCTGGAAAGGACCTTAAGATCATCTAGTTCCAACCCCCCTGCCATGGGCAGGGACACCTCACA
>WYDI02042435.1:19731-37530 GCA_009867235.2 Psittacus erithacus
GAGGGCGCACTCAATCCCACTGTCCATGTCACCAACAAAGATGTTGAACAAGACTGGTCCCAACACCAATCCCTGAGAGACACCACTTGTTACTGGTCTCCAGCTGGACATTGAGCCATTGACTGCAACTCTTTGCATGCGGCCATCCAACCAGTTCTTTATCCACTGAGTGGTCCACCTATCAAATTGATGTCTCTCCAATTTAGAGACAAGGATGTCAGGCAGGACAGTGTTGAATGCTTTGCACAAGTCCAGGTAGATATAGAGCAAGCATTAGATGTGAAACCAGCCACTTTAGGCAGAATAGCTCTTCTGAATATATCCTTTGTTTCTTTCCATTCTATATTGACTAAATCAAAGTTGGTGGAGACTACCTATGATTTATACATAGAATCACAGGATCAACTATGTTGCAAAAGACCTTTGAGATCATAAAGTCCAGCCATGATTTGAAATTAGTCCTGTTCAACTACAGTGGGTCATAAACTCTTTTATTCTCTCCTTTTCTGATATGCAGACCTCCACCAAAAGTAGTGCAGTAGACTAACAGGAAGTAACCTTAGCGAGACAATAGGAAAAATGTATTTTGCCTTCATTAATTTTGTGTCTGTTGGCATACTACATAATGTTTCTTCCCAAATAATAGATTTGATGCTCCAGGACATCTAAAAGCCTAAAAGTACTCACTTCTACATTAGCAGGTCTCCCTTCACAGGTGTAAAGAACAGCATTGCAGGCCCTGAGGAACAGAATGCTAGTTATTATTTTGCCAGTAGATGTCTCTGCTAAACACACTGAACGGAACATACTCAGTATGAAACATCAGCAAAATGCAGGTGGTAGTTTGCATCCTTCAACTGAAGACTAAGGGTAAAACCAACTAGGTCATTGCAATTTCTGAAAACTATTCTTACATAGTCACAATAAAAATGGGGTTTGCTTAAAACTCAGTGACTCCCAAGTTAATTAAATATTGTCTCCTGATATTATCTCACTAAGTAAGAAGAATTCACAAAAGGTTAAGCTTATGTATTAATATTTTAGACAGAAGTTATGAATGTAGCGTTTTGGAGGAAAAATATTTTTACCATTTAAATTCTACTCTATGTGAAAGCAAGAAGTCTATTCCTATATTCAACAGAGAACTTCCTTTAGTTAATATTTCTCCTCAAACAAAAAAATCAGTATGTGGAAGAATAAATTTTAGTTTTAGGCTGAAATACTGCAGTACATGGTAGAATAATTATGCCCCTGATGGATAAAATTCCAAGGTTCTTATATTTTCTTTACATCTATATGTTATTTGGCAATGGTCTTATTTGCAAAAGCCCAGCTTCTAAGCAAAGAAACTAATATTAGATTCTCATAATTGGTACTTGCCATTAACATACAGCATGATTTTCTGATTAATAATGAAAAAAAGATCTCAAAAGGCACAGATCAGCTGGAAAAGCATCTGCTTAAAATACACACACGTAATTAGGAGAGGACGTCAAACAGACTTGATTACATATTTCATGGGTATGTGTCAAAGAGTATAAAGCATTTGACTTAACCCCAGGGTGACTTCAAGAGGATTTACTCTATCTAGTGCTTGTGATTAGCACTGTATAATCTGGATCTGCTGAACAAGTAGAGTTTTACACAATATGCAAATTTCCTTTCGCTTTAATTTAGCCTTTTTGGATTTAGCATAAAATCTCTGTGTTGCATGAAGGGCTGAAACAGCTGGATCCCGTTAGCTAAGAAATTAAAAATGTTAGAAATGAAATAAGGTAATTTTTGCCACGGTAGCCAGCATGCACTCGAATGGGACCCTGGGATCTGCAGAGGGATGTCTGCATGCCCGCAATGCCAGCCAGACCTTCTGCAAAAGCCACAGTGCCGCTCCCTAGTTTTCCTGCATATAACTGAATTTATTTCACTGCCCTATCAAGGTTCATTTTCCAGGTGCACGTTGGTAAGAAAACTGTTCATGTATCATCCAAGGAAATTAATATCCACACAGTAACATTTTATTTCTTCGTTAGTATATCAAGATGTGGCAAAATTAATTAGCAATATATTACGCTGTTTAGAACCTAATGGAATTAGTTTATGTATAATTTTATTTTCCGTTTCCCTTTCAGTTCTGTTTTATAGCTGGGTCTATACAGGACAATTCTTGAGTACTTCTTGTACAGGTCTTAAGAATACAACTGAATCAAATTTTTTTTTTTTCCATTTTAAAAGGGTATTCAAAATATAACAAGGACCCTAACCTAAATCAATCAATTTTGATATAAAAAGTCTTTGGAAGGTCTGCAACCAAAAGTAGAAGCCCTCACTTCTTTTCTTCTTTGAAAACTACAGTCCCATAGGACTTTATATCTGTCACTTAGCAGTTATGACAACCTTGCACTGAAAATGACAATTCTTCAGATTCTAACTATATTTGATACAGAAAATTATCTAGAGAGAAAGGTACTGCAGTCAGATAACACTTCTTCTCCAAGATATCCTTTGGCCATGTGCTGGCAATGATGGATCAGTGTATAGGAACCAGGGGATCTGAGTTCCATTACTCTTGACTGCTGTTAATATTCCTATAGCCTTTATTGAAGACTTGGTTTTACACCAGTTCTTTCTTGATGTAGGCTATTTATTGAAAGTGACAAATTTAACAATGCTATCTCAGGCAGAACTAGGAACAAATTCTGTATCTACAGTGATAAAGGTAGGCCTCATCCATTAATTCAGACTTGCTTTCTAAACACATTGTATGCATTTGGCTGTACTTCCAGACAGTTGCGCAAGACTGCCTCACCTACTTGCTCATTTTGTAATTCTTATTCTTTAATTGTTTTAATTTCACCTACAGCCATTAGCAAATGTGTATTCAGTTGAGCATGTCTGTCCTAAGAAATTAACCACAGTTCCAACAACCTTCTTTTGATTCAAAAGAACCAACAGAGCTTTCTTTATAATCCGCTTTAACCAGTCATCTGAAAATGAAAATGATCACAGGCTCACGAAGTCAGCTGTACATACACACTCTTTATATAAGACATCTTTTTGACTGTTTTACCATAACAGAGACATGCTTATCCTTAAGACAAGGTTTTTTTTGCCTTTGCAAGATATTTTTTTCTGTTGTGAGACTGTAACCCTTTCCTTCTCAGGGAAAGCAACATCCACCTGAATAAACTTGGATTTCAAGCATCAGAAATTACTCATAGAGTAATGCCCAGGTAAGGATTTCACAAATATAAAGCCTGATGCTGAACCCTTGTGCTCCTCAGGGTTCTTCCATTGCGTTCGCTGTTCTGCTTTACTGGTTTATTTCAACCACAAGAAATGTAGAGCCTGCCCTGCCCAATACAAGTCACAGATCTAAGGAAAGGTAAAAAACCTAAAACATCATTTCCACCTCAACTAATCTGACAGTTCAGCTTTCTATTCCCAAAGGGATAATTAGCAGGAAAGTTATTTAAAAGTAATGTCCTATACCACACTAAGGTAATAATTTAAGCTCCTTTAATGGACAATGAGAAGAACTGGTATTGCTTACTGGAACTCCTTCTGTCCTAAATTTCCAAAAAATATCACAGGGATCAGCTGGTGAAGTAATGTCTGTTCCACTGACTGCAGTGGGAATCTAAATGGTCACTCAGGTGCAGGTGCTGACAGCAACATAAGGTAAATCCCACCCAGAGATTAAATGTAGATCTGGAAATACATTTTGTCACCTAACTTCCTGCTCCCCTGAAGATTAGCATCGATGTGATTTACTAAAAGTAAAATAAATTTTATGGCTGACGAAAGAAACTCAAGTCTCCCAAGTCCTCCTCTAGCTAATAGCTTTCTTTTTGTGGAAGCGTTCATAAGAGTGGCCATACAGACGCAGTCCTCACAGTGAAACGCAATTTCTTATTGCAAACATAAAAGTGAACAAGTGCAGGTAATTGCTCTGTACAGGTTCTGATTCATCAGTCGGTCAGGCCTTAGTTTTCAGAAACCATCTGATGTAAGGCAGAAATGATATCTTTCTTATATTATCCCATGTTCAGTATGGTACACAGAATCGTAAGAAACTCAGACTGTTCACATTAGTAAAACCTTGTTCAGTGGATTATCTGAATAGGAATGAGGATTCACAGTTCAAGTCAGGGATAGATAGCATTCATATACAATGTAATAAAAACCACATGCTGATTGCTTAGTCATCTGCTGTACTACTGTAAAAAAAAGAGACAATCTCCTTGGTTAGGAACATAATGATTTATTTTGAACTAAACAAATAGAGTAGATATAGAAATAGATTAATCACTGCAGTTTACTAAATGTTCTTCTATCTTGCTTTCCTGGTTGGGTACTACTGTATACCTCTCCTGATTTTAGTAATAGGGAGAGAGCTGGTCAGGATTTTTTTGTATTTGTTAGATCACCACCCACTATCTCAAAGAACCTGAACAACAACCAACATGGGAAAACTATACTCTTACCAGCTTATTAACAACTGAGTTAGATTTATAGCTAGACCCAGCTCAATGGGGACATCCACATCCTTATGTTACCAATCCGCATTGGGAAAAAAAGGATTAGCTGAGACAGAAAACAGACAAGAATGTGCAACTAATGACCCTATTCCTGTCTTAAAGTCTGTATTTGGGAATGAGAAGTGTAGGAGTACAGGTTGCCACTCTTCAGGATCCAGAACAATTGCTTTTTGAAATTCAGTGGCTCTTCAGCATTTCTGCTGGCTTTAAAGTCAACACTGTGACCCACAACACAATATAACTGAGAACACTAACATGTTCAGCAGATGTCAGATTCCCCATGCAAATGCTGTTCTTGCTATTTAAGAAGGATGGAAGGGGAAAGGTAGTCACAGGCCATACTAACTGGCATACAAGGCACTCACCTGCTGCCAACAGGGTGAGGTTAAGCTTTCCTTGTTGAGAAAAATTAGATCAATGACTCCATCATCTTTTCATGTGGAAACACATAAGGCGCCTCAAAGCAGTATTGTCTCATGTTTCTCTTTGCAGTCTTTAATATTTGGGATCTGAAATGTACATAGCCCTGCCAAAGGAGAAGTTCTCAATAGCTGCAGACCTCAAGAGCTCAGTTATCACTGGACGACTGAAAAGCCTATCAGTGTTGGTCACTGACACTCCCTGCCATTTCTTGCCTTGGCAAGCTACATGCAACAGCACCTGTGGGGATTCCCCAGTTATTAGCTGCCACAGCCTCCACTTTCCAGAAATCTCCCAAGCATGAAAGGAGTTTGCTACAAACTTCTCCCCTGTAATAACACTGGATGCCATCAAACGCCTTCACTGTAGAAGTCTTGCTATTTTGCCTGAACACAGAACAATTATCTCTTGCCAAGAGTATATTTTCTGTCAACAGTGCTGCACTTTTCTTCACCAGCTCAGGTTTTAATACAGGCATTTTCCCCTTCTTTTAGATCCCAAGAAGAATATTTTTCTCTCTAGCTGTATTATGCAAAAACTTCCAAGACATTTATGCGCAGTACTACCATTTCTGTGTTATCTCTACAGGTTTGAGGAATGACTGATTTTTTTGGTCCTTTTCAAGGCCTCTTCACAGATTAGGCAGTTTGTGAATATAATCCACATCAATATTGGCAAATGCATACCAAAAAAACCCCAAACTTATAAGCAGTTTTTATTTCCAGAAAATAACCTTATATTCAGATTAAACTCTGCAAAGACAGCCTTGCCAGATTTCTTCTGGCAACTCACTTTTTCAAAGCTTCTCAAATCATGCTCTAGCTGTTCTTCTCTGCTTACAAGGGTACAAATGATGCTTAGTTTGCATTAGTCATGTCTCAAAAGAAAGACGAAAACCTGGTCTGACATGACATGCTAGCAGCAAGAGCTGTTAGCAGTAAATAAATAACTTCCTAGTTTTTTCTCTAAGCCAAGTTCATCTTGGGACAGAAATTTAAAAACAGAAACAGTCACCTCACTATCCATGAAAGGAGAGGTAGGATTTCTGGTTTTTGACATACCAATAATATCACTATCTGGGCATCAGAATAATTTTGGATTTTAAGCTCTTACATACTGCCTTTGCATTTAGAAATCAACCTCTTCTTTCTGATGCCAGAATTTAAAATGCCTTCTCTTTAGTGTATCCATATTTTCCTGTTTAGAGTGTGGATGTAGCATTTTCTCCCTAGTTAACTCATCAAACCTTTTTCTGAGGAATAAACAACAACCCATAACTCTCCCGCAAGTACATTTAGAGAAGGTGTTAATTATGAGCAGTTAGGTGAGGATATTAGTACAAATTGCCCAGATTTCTTTTACATTAATGTTCATCTTGTGGCAAACAGCTGGCATAAAGGAAGTAAAATTTTCATAAATGATTCATTCTCTCTTTTAAATCAAGGGAAGAATTTCCCCCCAAAATGAAGAATTTCATAAATGTCAGCCAAAATGGAGCATCTACTTCCAACACACCTATATATGGCAAGCCAGAACACATCTATTAATGTCATCTTTAATCTTAGGATTTTTAAAAGAAAAAACACAAATCCATTAAAATTATGAATGAAAGCAAGACCAAGGATGAAAGCAGTAAAATTCACTAACATCACGCCCATGGTCCAGGTTTAGTTGACATGCCCAGACAATGGCAGAATGAAATCACAAATTCCACACAGGAGAAGAAATCCCAGTAATCTCTGCCAATCCAACTGAGGAGGAAATTCTTTCTGCCCCTAAATTGGATGACTTGCATAACCCTATGAGTTTAAACACAACACACATGAGAATCTGTGCAATATCACTAGATGCAGGCTGCCCCACATCCCATCACTGGCTGCAACTAGTCCTTGATGTACCGGAGGATGGTAAAAATTATTACAGGGCAAAACAGAAGCCAAAAGTCCCAAAGACCAAGTTAAAAATCAAATTTAGCCTCACCATTTAGCATCCCACACTTTGGGATGCTTTGGCTGTTATATGATACAATCGCCTTTATGAAAGCTAACGCAATCTTTACTCTCCAACAGCCAACCAAGCATCCAGTGAATTTAAAAAAAATTTTCAATTCATCATCTTTAGGAGCCCTAGTCTGCATTTTAAATTTTTTTTCCAATACAGATCATATTTTCTTGTGAAGTGAATTAATGCTTCCTGAACAGACATTATAATTAAGGTACTCTCTGTAACATAATTGCAAATTATATACCTTTTGTAAACCTGATGAAAATTTACTAAGAAAAATACATACCAGCTAAGATTAAGTTTAAAAATCACACAGATGCAAGACCCCTGAAAATGGCTTAAATACACAAACATATCATGATGTAACTCTGGCATGAAATGTCTTGTTGCTTAGTGAAAGTTGAAGTAGGTCAACAATTTACTCAGATGATATCAGACTCAGAAACAGATGTCTCTTCTTCACAAAACTGCCTCACACTGAATCTCTGATTCACCTTCCATCTGTGGTCTCCCTCCCCATCTTCAATAATTATACTGGTAGAACCCTGCTACAGTGCATCCCAAAAGAACTTCAGCAGTGCTTTTATTGCACAGAAGGATACAATTAATAACAACAATACTTGATTTTGTTTGTTTCTACTCCATGCTGTTTCCAACCTAGAATGAGAATTATTATTTGCGTTGGGGGAGTGCAAAGCAAGTACTCCAGGACCTAGATCAAAGTGAGATTTGGGAGTGGTTCACCTCTGACAGAGCATTTTGCCACTGAAAACTAAGTGGGAGACATGCATAAAGTGGCTTAAACCAAATCTGCAGTACTTCTATGGAAGTGCTTCTACGACATGCAACAGCTTTATTGCATACACATAATTACGAATAATCTCTGTTCGAAAAGAACAGAGGACCTTTGACAGAAATTAAATAACCTGTAAAACTCCAGTGTTCTCAACGGTATGCAGGCGAGAAAAAGCTGGCAAGAGAAAATGGCAGTTGCAAAGCACTGAATCTCTTGTCACATTGGTCATGCCAGGCACTGATATGTTAAATACCAATACAAGTTGAAGGGCTAAATGTTTGGTAAGGTAAACTGCTCCATGTTAATGGCTTCAAAGACACTCAAACAGTGGAAGCCACTCAGCTACTTTCTACTGTTACTTTGCTATTGCATCTTTGTGAGCGTGAGGCAAAATAGATGTGTTCAATATACTCAGGCCTTGTGTGAGTGTTTGTAGAGAAAAGTCTGCATACTTCTTTTTTTTTACCTCCAAAGTAGGCTGGAATAATCCAATACATAATACCTGAGTAAAACAATTATGTGGAGGTCTAATCTTCACACTGTTGAACATGGAAAGTAAATCTAGAAAGGAAAATAAAGCTACAGCCCTAGGAAATATGATCAGTCCTGTGCCCTGAGTATAAATTTGGAGCTTCACTCTTCAGTATTAAGTTATGTTAACTGACCTGTGAGTTTTTCCAGAACATCAAATCCATGTTTCAGAGCAATAATATCAAGAAAAGAGACTGTGCCATCTTCAAACCTAAAGAATGGAATAAATAAGCACAGTAAACAATCATGCAGCTAAAGTACAGACTTTAAATCTATTTTGAGTGTTATTTTGTATTCAACAAATCTAACTTGCAGAGTGGGAACTCTTCCCTCAGGGATTCATCTTCCAGTCTTGTAGTGTCCTGTGAAGCAAAAATATATTCTTCAAAGCTATAGGAGTTCACATGAACAGTTGCTTGCACATAGAAAGTTATATTCTCCCTTGCATGGGCTACTTGTGGGTTTTGGATTTTTAAAGTAATGGGTAACAGCTATGTCTTATGAGCTAATGTCACAAGGTCCTTCTGACAATGCTGAGAATAGCTGAGGAGAAAAGTGAAGACATTGTGTTTGTCCCCCAACTCCAAAGCGATTACCTCTACTACAGTTGAGTTAGAAGGCAAGAGAAACTTTCCCTACCTAGAGCAAAGAGAATGATCACTAACAAATCTCCCTGCATGTGCTCTTTCCTGAAATTAAAAATAACTGACCTATAACAAGGGCACTGTACAAAGGTGGGAGAAAAGGTGCACCCCTACTAATATCTTTTAAAGGAAACACCAAAAGAAAATGAAAATGGTGAATTTGAGAACTACTGCAGCCATTCCCTCGGTTCAGAAGGAGAAAGTGCAGCTCCAAGAAGGGAATGTATTCAGGAAGTGGTGCCCGAGAGAATTTCAAGCGGGTAGAAGAGACACTTACTTAGGCTTTATGCCCACTGCAATGCACAAGAGGTTCTAAGGTGTGATAATTCAGCTTGCAGAATGATGCTGACAAATAATAAAGTCAAAAGTGTACAGGCTGATGATGTCTGCATTGAAAAATGAGTGGACAGAATTAAGCATAAAAGTGGCACTCTTGGGCAAAAATACTTTAAATGCACACATAATAGAGAAGAAAACAAGGGATTACTTTTTTTTTTCTGGATGTATAATTTTTCATAATGTGTGTAAAAAGCTTTTGGCATTGTAAAAAGGCACAAAGGTTAAAAATGCCAGACTTCAAATGCTTTGTCATTAATAAAATAAACCTCAATAGAATTTTATATTAGGTCTCACTTCTGCAGTGATTTTTCTTACTTATCTTCTGTTTATTTTTATATTACTATCAAATAACTTAAACACTGCAAGTGATACTGTCAGATGAAGGACATAAGCTTCCAAAAAATATTTAGTAAAGTTCCACACAAAAGAATAATGCAAGAGTATTGTTTATATATATTGGTAATATGCTCAGCTGGGATGAAAGAAGAGAGATAAAGGCAGCAAATAATTATAAACTAAGTGATAAGTGAGAAGTGGTGGACTACTACAAGGATGAATAGCCCAAAAAAGAACACTCACGTTCAAATATTTCAATATGCCATAGGCCACAGAATCCTTCTCAGGAATTTCTGCATCTTGCCTAGTAGCAATTAATAGCAAAGCCTATTGCTTCTGAGCTTCAAGGGAGAAATGTCACTGGTTGTCAATAATGAAATTTAAAATGTCCACTTGTGATTTGAAAGAGACCTAACACCAGGAATATTTTCACAAAGACCTGTGGACCAATATCTGAGGGAAGCAATACTCTAACAGCCAGAAAAATTCGGGGAGAAGGAGGAAGAAGAGATAAAGCAGAAGCTAACAGTGGTTTTGGAATTAAATGCAGGAAAAACATTAAAATTTGCAGTGTCTGCAGAAAATAGTGGTCCCACACAGCTGCCAAGGAGAGATTACAGAAGGATCTGTGAGGGTGAATTGACCTGCCCTGCTTCATTACTGGCAATGTCGAGCAAAGCAAATAAAGCAGTGGCAACTAAAGACCAGAGCAGAGACATTGGTACTGAGCCTATCAAGAAAACTGCACAATCCTCAAAACCTTATCATTATCAGAATAGAAAAGCACTTGAAAGGGTAAAACAGGTGCCAACCTAGATCTTTGAAGGCCTCTGACACTTACCTATATTAAAAGAGAAATGAAAACTTTATTTCTGTTGATTAGATGTGATTATTAACTAAGCAGACAACTTCAGTACACCAATTGCTAAGCAATAGGAGAAATGCATGAACCCTGTTACTGTTCTGAGATCGTAAAGATTTTTATGGAAATAGTCCAGATCTTAGGAATCTCTTTCTGTTCAGAAAAAAAGAAAGCAAACAAACACAGTTGTGGGGCTTTGGTCAATCATTATGCTTCAGAACAGCACAATTGTGCCAGTATATGCCACATCCTGCATTGCTTTGTCAGACCCCTGTTATTTATTCTTTCTGTATCACAAAAAATTTCCTGCTGGGAGCTCCATTGCAAGAACTAGAAGCCATGAAAGAATTGAAGCTAAAGATAAAAACATTTGCTTAAAGATATGGCCAATTCTCTCTTTTTACAATTTAGACATGGACTATTTTGCAACATTCCTCTCTTTGATTTTGTATGTTCATATGGCTCCCTCTATTTCTACATTACCAGCTTTCTATTTCTGATAAAGTACTAATACTTAGTTACACCTATAATATGTATATTTATGCTATTTTCAGTGCACTTGATTCTCACATGTATTTTTCGGGTTTACTGAACACCTGATGTGCAATTTCATATGAAAATTTACAGGAATAATATACAAATTCTGATATTTAGCAAATTAAGCATTAAGTGGTACAGCAATTTTACTTAGTACCATGGCAAAACATATAATGCTATGCAGGGTAGCTATTAATCTCTTGGGACACAAAGAGCTCTCCCACAGAATGTTTACCTGTATTTAAGATTGAGAGGAAACATGCTACTTGCACTGCAAAACATTGACTTCAATGGCTACTTTTCTGTTAGAGGCAATTGATGCTTCAAATATATTGTTTCCCCACTTGATGTCAGTTTCAGTGTTAGAATAATCTGTTTAGGATGAAGTTCATTTGAATGCTGGTCTAGAAGCCATTTCCTGAAGTAATAATGGTTTGGCAGCTGATGATGTATAAAGGATGCTTACAAAGGCTCATATTGCAGAATACCAATCCAAGAAACAAGCTTACCTCTCTTTTCTAGTTCCTATTATAATTGATCCTACTTAATCACATCTGGGATGAGCTCAATTGCTTAGCTGATTGTGTTTGTGAGAAGCTGATACCATTTCACATCCACCTGTTATCTGACAGCTCATGGCATGAGAAAAAACAGAGCAGCCTGCCTAAATCTATCAAGGAGTTATGAAGCTGATGAGCTGCTCTTTTCCAAGTCACACAAGATCTCTGCTTCTAGAAGCAGCCGTTTTTCCTTTGAGTCACAAGAGAATTCTTCCCTGCCTTCCTTACAAAACAGCCTATGGCCATCTGTCATGATCCTCCAGTCATGTGAGCTGTCTCACCAAGTTTCAGTTATCTTTTGATATCCTAACTTTCGGTCAGGGCATGGAGCTCCAGTTCCTTCTGTTAGTTCCCCAGGCTGCATGCATTGATATACATACACTTGAGGTGGTTAATCTTCTCATTCTCATTTTGGGAGGCAGCTAAGGAACATTTGTACATGTGCAATTTCTAACCAGAATATAGCCCAGAGCTTTGAAACTGATAAAAATTCCATCACAAGGTCAAAAATAATCCCACTCATTTGAGAGCATTGCTGAGTCAATGCAAAGTGCAATAAAGGAGCATGGCAGGGGGGAGCATCAGTGCCAGCCAGCTTCCGCTCTCCTTTACAGTGGGGTAATGACTCCGTTTAAGTCAAATAAGCAGAAGTCATTCCCGAGTTTCTAAAGCAGGTAAAAGTGAAACCAAATCCACAGAGAAAGCATATTTCTTGAATAAGCTGCTTTGCTTTTCATTTTTCTTTTCTTTTTCAACATTTCTCAAGAGTAGAGCTGCCCTTTGAAGTGAGATGTTACACAAGTTCCTTTCATCTTTTCAATTCATTTATTTTCATCTAATTAAAAAGTACAACAATACAAAGAGGTTCTTGGTGTGCATTTAAAAGTAGTTCATTCAGATCCTATTTTTCACCTCTTAGAGATATTCCATATCACCTCTACATGAATAAAACTGTCTTGGCAAATTTAATTTTTACATGTTCTACATTTACTTGTTTATTCTAAATTGACATTTACTGGAATTATAACAGCACTAAGTGCATACAGTGTCAAGCTTATGGCTGTAGGAACCAGCTGTTTTCAGTCATATTCATGTTCTTAGGTTAGTAATTGGCATCTCTGATATTAGCAGGGGAACGGATCTTAATTGGTCTCACTGCTTTCCAACATCAAAAAACAACATTTGCGAAAGGAACTGTATTTGTTTTGCTTTCCTTGAACTTAAAATGCATCATTACTGGTCTATGAAACCTTTAGGGCCCTGTTCTGCTCTTTTAGCACATCTATCAGCTCCTGAGACCAAGTTCTCAGGTACCTTTCCAGGGTGTTTGTGGCTCTCCAGGGGGCATGCTGCCCTTGATCTGGCTTTATCTCCCACAGATGATGCTCTTCATTTCTAGCAGTTTGATATTTTTCCATATTAGCCACTTTCTTAACCGAGTGAAAACCTGGTCACATTAACACCAACAGCTGATTTTTAAGGCAACATGACACAAGACCAACCATTTATCTGTGTGCTTTTTTTGATCCTCTAATAGTAAAAAACTTTGAAACAGGATCTGAGCTCTAAACCACTAACCTCAGGCACACGCTCCCTTCGGACTAAATATCTTCGTTTCACATAGTAGATGCCACTGAAGCAAGTAAATAAAATCAGGAGATAGCCTGTTTTAACAGGCACGTGTGCTATCATTGAACTATGCTTTCATAATAATCTAACTTGTGTATAACTGCATGCACAGGAGCATATTACAGTAAGCCAAAACTTTAAATACTAGGAGGGCAGTAATAAATTATAGACCTCTGAATAAGACACCTACTCTCACTACTTCATCAACTCTTTTTTACCTCTGATAGGGGCACATGAGTTAGTGGTTCATGAGTGATGATTGTTCTTACACAATGAAAGAAGAATGCTTATCCAGTGCCTGAACAACTGGCATTTGGGGAGGAGAAAACTGAATTAATAAATCAACCCATTTTTATTTCTCAAACATCCCTACGCGTCTTTCTTTTATGTACAATTTGGTGAGATTCTAACTGGTAATTTTGCTCACTACCTATATCTGAAAAAATCTTCCACTTTTCCACTAAAAGATTAGGAATCCTTGAGTGTGTTACTCAAATCCACCTGAATGACACATTCTGATTTTGCAGATTATAATTTTCAGAGGTCTCTGTCTTTCAGTTAAAATACACTTCTGACAACTATATATCACGATTACTTTCAGTTGTGCTCAATTTTTAAATAGAAACAGATTTTTCCTACTAATATATATTTTTTAATTAATACTTTAAAATATAGAAAAACAATATTTATAAAAAAGCTTCATCCATAAGCATTTAAATTCATTAAACAATGAATAAGTTATATATCAGGGACAACATACTCCCCCTGCCAGCCCCTACACCTAAAAAGTCAAATAATAATAAAAATATTTCTCTTCCCCCCCAAGAAGAGTCATTGCTCACAAAAAAACCTGCACTGCCTTTGTCCTTGACAAAAGGTTCCCTCCACAAGTCCCCAAATAGGCCAATGTGGTTTCATTGCACTGACAGGGCAGAGCAGGGTAAACAAAATAACCTTTCTCTTTAAAATTCCATTATGCAAAGGGATATTTCTTTGAGGTACATTAAATTTAAGTCTGCAGGAACTTGGGGCCTGCTGGTTAACTGGCCTCAAAGAATAATATGTTCAACTATCAGCTAATTAGCCTGCAATTTATACTTATTCACCTTAACTTGTAACTTGCTAATGTCAACAAGAACTCCATTAAGGTGCATTCCAGTGTGAGCCAGGGTACTGCAAATGGTTTCTGTATCTGTCTGAGTATTCAATGTTTGATATGTGTTATTCTGCTATGATTAAATATCAATAATCCAAATGTTCACACCTCTGCTTCCCATGGGACGGTTAATATCCAGATATAACCCCAAGTAGTAGTTAGCGAGCAATTTGCAAAGTGTATTTGCATAAACTGTTCACTGATCAGTTATGAGTAATAAATCATTAATAAAAATTCAAAGCCCTTTCTCTGATTTTCTCCTTAGGAGGAAAGAAAGGATGAAAGACATTTTGGAGATAAATTTTTCATCGGCAATAACCTGACCAGCTGTAATCATTTGTCCATATTCAGTATAAACAGATTTGTTTATTTCCTCATGAAGATTGAGATGCAATCTTTCATCCTTCCACAAGTGAATTTGGGGATAAAGAATAACTTTGTAATGAACTGCTAAAGGCAAATCAATTTAAAATTTGGTAGACAAAAAAGCCTCCATTTGAACATGAATTTATTCTTAAACACACATAGAAATACTGCTATCTAATCATGTGTGCCAGACCAAGATCAAACGCCTCGGGTACTATTAAGTAGCAACTTATCCTCTGATAATAGAGAAAAATCCCTATGATTGCTTTCAATGGGTGTGCTCCATTTTACAGAAAGGTCTGTGCCTCAAAGCAGTGGTTACTGCAATACACAAGCCCTATTTCCACTGCAGATAAAAGTGAATCCAGAAACTCCTCTGAGCACTTTATTTCCTCAGTTGCAGGTGTGAAAATGCTTCTCTTATTCCATTCAGACAGCTTATTTCTCTAGAAGTAAAAATTCTTTCTGGACCTAATTTTCAGAGGCAATATATATCCAAGATTAGCAGAATTCGTTGTAAGCTGTGAATGAAAACATGTTCTTCACTATTAAGCCTATTTCAAATTAAGTCACCATTTGGGGCAGACTTACTCTTCCTTCATGGCAACCTGAAAACTAACTTAAAGAACTTCAAATGCTGGTATTGTCAATAAGACAGAGGTTAAAAATGTGCTCATGATCATGAAGGATCTGAACAGGCTGGATCAATGGGCCGAGGCCAATTGTGTGAGGTTCAGCAAAGTGAAGTGCACTTAGAAAGTGAAGTCGTGCACTTAGGCCACAACAGGTTTGTGGAAAAGTGACTGGAAAACTGCCCATTGGAAAAGGACCTGAGGATGTTGGTCAACAACTGGCTGAATATGAGCCAACAGTGTGCCCAGGTGGCCAAGAAGGCCAACAGCATCCTGGCATGTATCAGCAGTATGGCCAGCTGGAATAGGGAAGTGATTGTTCCACTATACTCAGCCCAGGAGAGGCCTGTCATGATTTAAACCCAATCGATAACTCAATACCATTCAGCCTCCTGCTC
Organism: Psittacus erithacus; assembly: GCA_009867235.2. Lineage (NCBI taxonomy): Eukaryota > Metazoa > Chordata > Aves > Psittaciformes > Psittacidae > Psittacus > Psittacus erithacus. The sequence goes on from WYDI02042435.1 coordinate 35,480, forward strand.
ACCCCTTTCTTCCTCCCTCCTCACACAGGATGGGGAGGAGGACTAAAATAATGTAAACCCCACAGGTTGAGATAAAAACAGTTTAATAACTAAAATGAAGCGCAATATGATACTACTACTATTACTACTACTACTACTACTAATAATAATAAGGGAAATAACAGGGAGAGAGAGATAAAACTAAGTGGGAAAAGAGAAAACAAAATATGACAGTGATGCACAATACAATTGCTTATCACCCACTGACCAATACCCAGCCAGACTCGAGCAGCAATTTGTTCCTTTCTGCGTGACTCTTTCAGTTTATACACTGGGCATGCTGCAGTATAGAATATACCTTTGACTAGTTTGGGTCTGATGCTCCCAGCTTCTTGTGCTCCTTCTCATTGGCAGAGGATGAGACTGAAAATTCCTTGATCAGGGTAAGCACTACTGAACAACAACTAAAATATTGGTGTGTTACCAGCACTGTTCTCAGACTAAAGACAAAACACAGCACTGCACCAGCTACTAGGAAGAAAATGAACTCTCTCCCAGCTGAAACCAGGAAAAGACTGCGTCCCGTAATTGGTGACGTATGCCAACTACAAGTAGTAACAAGTAAGCACTAAGCAGCTAAAATCCATTTAATGTATGACATATGTACCAGCAACACCCTGTGTATTCAGAAAGGCTGGCAACTTAATAGGACTGGCATTATTAAATTACTGCTATAAAGCAACTTAGGTTCAGGATAAGGTCTGACTAGTTAGTTTGCATGTTGAGACCTTTGTGCTAACAGGAAAATTGTCAAAGCAGAATGAGACAGACACAAGAAAAACAGCTAATAAGGCATTCCAAGGTATACATGTAACCTTTCTAGGCCTAAGGGGTGCAGCCAACTGAGATTTTCACAAGGAAAAAAACATATTCTTTCTGCCCCACTCTCATGCTTGAACAAAATATTGCATAGAAAGTTATGCTACACCAAGCCAGCTGCATCCTGGCTATCAGCATTATTACTGCAAGACCTACCAGGATATCTTTCCACTTTGGGACCTCATTACTACTAGGCAGACTAATATGCAGACTTTTTCCAATCATTTACATTTTTTCAGCATTGTTATGCAACTTGCTAAAACTTCACACTACCCTGCGAGATTAACTGGTAGCATCTCACTCATAAAATGAGAACACAGTAGTTGAAGTAAGTGAATTTTTTTTCCAAGGACCTTCTCTGACTTATTTGCAAAGCTTGGTCTGGATATTGCTAGCTACCAAATTTCCAGAATAAACTTATAACAGTGATATTGAATTAGTGAGTACTCCTAATTTCTCACTGGTCTAATAGCAGTCTGCAGTTTATACTGCAGAAAGGAAAGAACCCTTTCATCCAATTGTTTCTTCAACAGGACAGCAGTGATGGAGAGCCCAGGAATATCATGTACTCATGTTATAAACAAAGGTAGGGGCTGGTGTCACAGGTGTCCTGGACCTGCATCAATAAGGTCAGTAACTGGAGGAAGTTCTGCAGGTTTTCCAGTCATGCAAGCCTAGAAGAAAGAGGATCACCTCAACTGATGATCCCTTCAAGTAACATTCTGGCATGTTACCTGGCTTTGCTGATGCTTGAAATAGGGAGCACAGAGAGATGACTCATGTGTCTGTCTCCGACAGAAAAAGAGCATGAGTCAGGTAGATGAGAAGACAGCAAGGTAAAGAAACAGCAAAGGGTAGGAGTATGTGCAGAGGTTTAGGATCAACAGAGAAATAAGAAGTTCAATATTCATAGAAGTATTTGTTATGTAAATAATATCATCCCAGGTATCATCCAAATAGAAAACAGAATAATGAGTGGGTAAAAAAAACAGAGATGTTTGAAAGTTAAGACAAAGTACGTGGGCTACAAAATGGAGGGATTAAAGCTTCTGTAGGACACTTCCTATGCAGTAGTGTTGTGGTTTAAGCTTAGTCGTAAATTAGACAAAGCATGTGGCCTGCTTGTTTTCCCCCCACAACCTGTCCTTCTCCCCACCCCCCCCAGTCCCGGAGGGATGGGGAGGAGAATCGAA
>WYDI02042436.1:0-57196 GCA_009867235.2 Psittacus erithacus
CAAAATCAAAAACACAGCACTGCACCAGCTACTAAGAAGGAGAAAAATGACTGCTACTGCTGAACCCAGGACAGAAGGTTGGATGTTTTTCAACTGGAACATGATACACCTCACCCAGGATGAGACAAAGGATGGATACAATGAACAGCTTCAAGCTTTAAAAAAAGTAGTTCTTGTGTAAAAGAACAGTAATGTATCTCTGTCCATCTTACTGCTCAAGTAGCAGAACAAGAAGAAAAGCAGCAGCATCCATTACCAATTGAAGCAGCCTGCTAGGAATTGCTTACTTTGTCACCTCCAACACTATAAATAAATGGTATTACCTAAGTATTTCCCAAAGGAACAGCCTCTATGAAGAGCTAAACAAATGAAGACAAAAGACTTCAGCTTTCCAATAGCCTTCTGACAGTGAAATTTATTATCAGGTTATTAACAGAACTAGACATCCCCTCTTCAAAGCTATTTTCCCCATACACACTCTTCAGGAAGGAATCCATCGTAATATTTAGTATACAATAAATTTTCTTCTGCCTTTAAAGTAGTTTCGTCAATAAAAGCAAGCTTTGAGCGATCCACACACTTGTATCCCCATATATACCCACGTAATTTGTGCAACAATGCACTTAAATATCAAAACACAAGGACATACTCAAGTACACCAGCGTATCATCTTGTTGCAGCTAATCTTCCTTTCATCCACATTATTTTTTTAGTTACTTCAAAAAGTTTATAATCCAAATAACATGAGTTGAGAAAATAAAGTACATAACATATGCATCATGCTTTAAAATACCCGTGGCCTGCCCCAAAATAACCCAGATTTCTAAATTTTACACAAGTAAGGGTTTTGCATATGGCAACATTTAGTCTATGCATCAATAAAAATCCTGTGATATCAAAGCTTTTGAACACATCTCTGAAGTACCAACATGGCAGATGTAAACTTCATTAAAAAAAAGAATTACAATGACATTAAATTAGAATAGACGGAAGACAGAATTTTGATGGGTTTAAACTGAAAGAGACAATGGCAATACCCTGAAATGTTTTAGACAAATATAAATCCAGCTTCACTTTTCTACATACCAGCTATGGAACTGATTACATCTATGCTTGCTGCTAAACAAAAGAAAAAGCTGTTATTTTTATACATTGCAACTCAGCTAAAACAAGCAAACAGCCTACTTAGTTCTCACATTTGAAGAATCAGGAGCCAAGTGTGAAATGGGGCAATGAACCCAAATTAAAAAATAGCAACTATGCTAACTGTTGAAAGAATTGAAAAGCAAAGGAGGTACACTGAAAACCAACTGGATGATACCATACAAGAGAAATGCTACATAAAAGAAAAATTGTAATAATACCAAATTAAAAATTAAACTGTTTTACAATTTCTAATATGCTGAATTAATTAGGGTATATATGAAGGAGGCAGCTCTTTTATTCAGTAAGAATAAAATCCTGTAAATTACCTTTAGGGTGCAATTCCAGTCTTATTTCACGTAAGCAAATAAACACGCTTTACAAAAAAGGTAACCGAAAATAAATGCTAGTAAGCATCACAATAAAGGGATGCCAGTGCTACATATCATTACCACGCACCATCAACATGAATTATAATCTTCTGTTTACCCTCTTTTATTGAAGGGTAAGCTGTAGCATAGGTGAAAAATAACTGGATGTTGAGGACCATGAGGTTGAATCTACATGGAGATATAAAGCATTTTGATGAGCATTACAGGAATGAAAAGAAGTACAGCCCTTACAAGTGAAATATTGCCTCTCTCTGCTGTTAGAACTCTTTGGGAGAGTTAAGGAAACAGTGGATAAGGAAGAAGCAGTGAATGTAGGTTACATGTCCTACATCAGAGGCTGGGAAAAACAAAAAAAAAAAAAAGAGAAAAAACAAAACACAACCTTGGTAACCACAGAGTGAGTAGTAAAGTCCTGTCATGGTCGGAAAGCTGGCCAGTAGGTAGGAAGCAAAGGAGTATTAATAAATGGCCAACTCTCAGCACAGAAAGAAGTAAACAGCAGCGCACCCTGGGGAGCTGTGCTGAGACTTACACTGTTCCACATATTTATTAATGACCTAGGGGAGATGGAAAAAATGCTGACGGCAGGAAATTATGTAGGTTAGCCAAGATGAAACAGCATGGAGAGAAGTTTCCAGGCAGTGTAGCAAAACTAAGTTGGAGGTAAATCTTTCCGCATATTTAAATAAAGCACATGTACCTTTGTGAAAGACAAACTGCGGGTACATTCTTAGGCTTATAATTTATCTCTCAGCAATCTGTTCACTACCAAGTCTAGTGCAAGTCAGATGGTGAGTCTTCTCATTTTAATTTGTATAATGTGGAAGAAACCATTTATATTGGTGAGAATTCTAATCTAAAAATTCAACCAAAGGAGAATCGGACCTTCTAATACTTTCAAATGGAGCTAATCACAATAGAAGACTGAAACAGAAAAATACATGTATAATAGTGCTACTAAGTAAATCAAAGGCTTGCTTTCATTCTAAAAGATTCAAAAAAAAAAAAAAAAAAAATACCCAGTAAATTTTCACTGCCTTTCGCTGATTTTGACAAAAAGCTCAAGAGCTCAATGCTGATATTACAAGGATGGAAGCGAGATAAATTTTTGTTTAAAACATAGCAGCTAGAACATACGCATACACCTTATGAAACACTTAGAATAAATTCTTAACAGCCATTACAAGGTCTTCAGGAAGGCTCATAAAGCACCTCTGCTGCTCCTCATATTAATAAATAATTGAAAAAGCAGTAGGGGAAGACGGGAGTAACGATGAAAAGGAAATAACGAAGTTTGATGGTTTTAATCCAATAGTAAAAATTAACACCAACTTTGAGCAGTTGAAGAACAACTTCATGAAATTTTGCAATCAGTTAATGAATTCTATGACAAAATTCAGTATTAGTAACTCCTAATATATCCTATGGATGTGTATATAGAATCATAGAATCATAGAATAGTTAGGGTTGGAAAGGACCTGAAGATCATCTAGTTCCAACCCCCCTGCCATGGGCAGGGACACCTCACACTAAACCATGTCACCCAAGGCTCTGTCCAACCTGGCCTTGAACACTACCAGGGATGGAGCATTCACAGCTTTCTTGGGCAACCCATTGCAGTGCCTCACCGTCCTTACAGCAAAGAACTTCCTCCTTATATCCAATCTAAACTTTCCCTGTCAAACAGAACATATTCTGAGTATACTCACATCGAAAGCAACGATTTTGACCTATTTCCCATGAATTAAAAAAACTTCTGGAGTTATAAGATATTCTTACATTCGTATTTAATATTCAAGTAGAACAGAAGTATATTTTTCAAAAAAAAAGAAAAAAATCCTTACCTCATGCTATATATTGGTGCGCCCAATCATTTATTTATTTTAAGACTCCACGCTCAGTTTTGCTTTCCTTTTCTTAAAAGGAGCACTAGAAATCATACAGATAGGAAAAAGATTAACATATTCCATTCAAGAAGCAGCTAAACAGACAGATCTTTTCAACTGGAAAAAGAGACCACAAAAAAGCCACTGGATTGAGATGTGTAAATACTCAATGGTATACAGGAAGTTAACTACAAAGTGAGGTTTTTGCTTTACTATTTTTAACACACATTCTAACAGGTATCTAATACACAGAACTAAAATGCAGATTTTTTGATATCCAAGTATTTTTTGGGTCCAGGGAAGCATCACTGTATCTCCTCTGCTCTCATATGCACCTCTATTCACCCTCTGTTCACTCCTGTTAATGAAATAATAAGCTAGATATATAAGCAATTTGACCTAGTATGACCATTTGTACATTCTTATTAGGGAGAAAAAAAGGTTATGATCAAAGGATGTTGGGAAATTATTACAGAAATCACAGCTTGGGGGTCAGAATTTGTATGAGCTAGCATTAAAAAACGATAAAACTGACAGATACAATAGTCTTTCTATTTTAATTGCTATAATACGAAAATCAGTGTCAGTGTGGGAAATTTTAAAAGTCAAATGTTGATGATAATTATCATCACAGAACTTACTCTCCTTAACTTGAAAGGCTTATTAATAATTTTACATGGAGCCATACAAAAGGCATCACAAACAACTCCCTGAAGACAGAGGCACTGTAGCAAAAGATGCGCATCGAGAAATTTAGCATTAAAGAAAATGTTCTTTTATACATCGAGTTTGACTCTTCTTTGCCTTCCATCATGCAACATTTTATACCAATGGCAGACGCATCAGTAGAGAAGCCAACAGAGAAATTCTAAAGTACTGCCAAATTAGAATGTAGTGGGTTATACCTACTCTGCAATAGCCTGAATAGCTGCAGAGTAATTGAGCATTAAGGCCTGATTTACTGTGAGAAAAAGGGGATGGAAAATGCCCAATTATTTAATGACCTTTTCTAACCCCACTCCACTGGAGAAATACATAAATAAATAAAACATTCAGAATGCAGCAGGACTAATGAAACAATGCTCTTACACAGAGCTAGTGGGGGAAGAAAGCTCTCTAATTTAGAAGAAAAAAAGACAGTTTTCCTAGTAGAAGCAAGAAAGTGGAGTAGGTGGAATTAACTCTTGGAGGATATTGACTCAAATAGTTTATTAAGACTATAAAACATTAACAACACAGATAAGAACACAGCCACAGCTGCAGTAAAATAAAATAAAATTACAAGGGCTATCAGTACTGAAATTCCAAGGTTGTTTTTAAAATCACCTCTAAGTAGTGTCTTTTTATATTTAGCTCATAAAAACAGGCATTTTCACACCAGTCTTTACATAGCTTTGCTCACTTTTAGAGGAAAAATATTTAAGTACAATTCCCACAGAAACAGAACACGAAATTTTTAAATGAGCTATTAAGCTAGCTCTTACATCCAATGGCATCAGCCTACTAGTTTTGAAATCAACATTAAAAAGTATTTTGTTTTTCATAAAAATGTTCATGTAACAGAAAACAAAACCGAGTTCAGAGAGTCAAGGGTTCTAAGCACAGAGTCTAGCTCTGCTTTTTTTCTTTAATAGACGAAAAATGAAGCTGTTTGGAAGCAAAGTAACATTCAGGAAGGTATCTGTAAACAAGAGAGTGACGAAGGGGTGAAAAGCTCCATGCTGCTTTAAGAGGAAAGCAGTGCTGTGATTAAAAACACCTGAAGAGACCTCATGTGTCATGACATTTTTCTGTATTACAGTTTTTCCTCTTGTTCGCTTAATAATAAGGTATCTTGTAACTATACTCACAGACAAGGTACATGCCAAATACATCAGGCAAAGCACTCTTTTTTGAAAACAATCGGACAAAGTTTCCTGTTTAAGAGCAATATGGGGCTGCAATAGGATCACAGAAAGCTCAGCAGTAATCACTCACAGCAAAGATACTAGAAAAAACAATGCATACACACATGAAATCTACGTTCCTATACTACAAACCACAGATACATGCATTAAAAAGCTTTTATTCCTGTAATTTTTCAATTATGTAGTATTTTTTCAGCCTGATGAACAAATAAGATGATTCAAGACCAGGAGTTTTTTTTTCTCCATCCTCTTGGCATTCTACTTATTATAGTACAAATATTGAATAACTAAATATTCAAATGGACCAACAAACTTTTAATACAACAAAAATCACCCTCAGCCTGCTTTATTCCAGGTTGCTATTCGTAATTTTTAAAAATATTCAGCAAGAAAATAAGTTTCCCATCTCAGCTGACTGGATCTTTTGTCAGTGTCTCAAATAATAAGGCCCACAGCTCCCAATTAAAAAGGGACTGTGCACAGTCCCCTTTGTTCAAAAAACACAAGTGAGTAACTTACACTTAATTGAAGTAAACCTTGTAACATTTTTCAAGTTTTTGTGGACTGTATTTCCTTGACCAAGTAAACTTTGCACACCTGTAAATATGCACATAAAAACCTGGTTTCAGCTGGTTTTGAGTATGCTAGGATTATTCATTTGATTAATACCTAATACAACCTTGAAGATAACAGAAACTAATTTATGTGCCTTTCCTAACTGAAAAGTAGCTTAAATTTTAAAAATGGATCTCAATTTATAATGGACTAGCAAACAAGGTTTATCACGTCATTCCTACTAGTGATAATGAAAAATTAAAGAAAGCATACACAAAAAAGAAAACAGAAGCAGTTTCTGACCAGCGCCATCGCTGACCTTCCTCAAATTATTATGGAATCATGACACAACGAAAAAAGCCAGAAAACTATAAACAGAAGATTTACTTCATATGCTTTCCAAGCCATCCTAGCTATCTCAGGACATACTTCTAAAGACTATACTTATCTTACTAGCATGGAAATGCCCAAGTCCATCTTCCGTCAAAGTATTTGACAATGTATTTTTACAGAATAATCTAGTGGATTGGTGCAACATAACGTTTTAGTAATTATTCAGAAACAAAAATCTCTTGGTAAGATTCCTAGTTTTACCCACGTCCTCCATGACAAAGAAATTGCAAAATGCATTGGTTTTGGCACTATTCACCCAACTGCTGCAAAATATTTGAGTTATTCTGTGAAGCAATGACATCAAATGCCTATTAGTACTCCTGTACTACTTTTAAGGAGGAATGCCGAGAAAGTCCAGCACACAAAAAGTCTTGCACTATTAGAATCTCCAATATAACAGTCTTTTATCTAGTGCTCTCAGTGTTTTGAATCAACAGTTACATTTAAAAGAATTAAAACAGAATTTGACCACAGACAGGCAGGACACCAGCCTACTTCTTTATGAATGTGCTACCTAGCTACTTGGAGAGCATGCAAACACGACAGTGTTTGAGCACTTGGTATCTTAACCTCGTTGCTTAATAACTACATAATGCTTCTCGGATGGTAAATGCTAAGTACAGGCAGTTAGGGCAACTGGGAAAATGCATTGCATCACTATGTTTGGGACCACCAATGTGGTCTTTGGACAAGATCCTTCTTTCAGGAGGACACAGTTGAAAACAGCTCTCTAATTAGCATCAGACAGGCACAAGCTTGAGCAGAAAGACATGGGTCAACAGACTGAAGAGCGGGTCAAGCTACCAAAACTCTCTGGGACAATACACAAACTATAGGGCAGCAAAGCTTCTCATCTGTGTAGACAATAAGCTATGCTAAAATCTCTAAACCTTCCTTCTTCCTTTCACTCCCTCCCCCTTTCAAAGCAGGGAGGGGGGGAACAAAATTAAATGGACCTGTTGTCAGTGTGACACAATCACTAATTAGCAGTTACAATTTTCTGAATAAACACAAATAAACAGAGGTCAAGTCTACATCACTTGCAGCCAAAAATGTTGATGCTGTATATAAGGGCTCAATTAGCCAATCATTAAGAAAGTACAAACAGTTCCTCACAAAGTTTCACATCACTCAGAAGACAGAAAATATACAGAAACATTTCTGGAAGAGAATCAATTGTACCTATTCAGCCACTCTGATTTATTTTACTACAAAGACTGATGTGTTAAAAAAAAAAAAAAAAAAAAAAAGGAGGGGGAGGAGAAGGCAGTAACTAAAGATAGGAAGGTTTGTTTCTCAACAAAATTAGTATTGATTGCTGCTCCCAAATAAACCCTCCACAACTCTGAAGGGATTCTCCAGTGAGATAACACACTCCAAACTTTGTCTGCCTTTGGGAAATAAGCAGTTGTCTGATCATTTTGACACTGGATTTAAGTGAGTCATGCCCAGAGTGCCTCTTTTCTTCCAATGGCTCAGAAGGGAGCCCAGAACACTAGCTCAGATGTTAACATATATATTGGACCACTGCTGTTGTTGAATTTCTTTCTCCTTTTCAAATTTCATCTAAAAGTGGGGTAAACACACTACTGTTTTTGTTAAGCTGTTACAATCAGTGCATTATACAAACTTCAAATCTTCCCTCAAACTTTTATGCCTGTCCTTTTTCAAAAAGGTCAAACTTCCCAACGTAAAAAAAAGAGAAAAAAAGGGTTACTTTCATCAGAGAACCAAATTTACCTACAGCTGCTTTGCTCAGAAATGAGCCGTCAGCAGCCACTGAGACTATCGCTTCTCATGGCTTCCCTGGCGTCAAGTCAAACTACTTTAGGCCCAACAGGCCAAACCTCAATATAATGCACAGCACAGGCAGGAAATGGCAATGGGAAATGAATGTATTCTGGGGAGATTTAGGGGGCAAAATTCAGGTTTACACACAGGGGAACAGAAGTGACCTGAGGCAGCAGGAGACCAAGGGAAGAGCTGGACCAGTGAAGGGCAGAGGAATGGACAGGAAAAAAAAAAGGGATGGCAAACCAAATTACATTCAAAAGGAATAATAAATCCTGTCACATTCGGTGTTTTATATTGCTTATTATAAAAACATAACAGAGTAAAAATTATTAACCATGTGTTAACTGAAGAAAACACTTTCCAGGACTCAAATCTTCCTTATCAGTTAAGGAACTTTGCCGAAATACAATTACTAAAGCCATCAAGGAATTATTTTATTTAAGGACATATACATTGCATTGCTAACCCTGTAAGCCACATGCTTATAAAACAAATGGTAAACCATGTTTTTAGGCTGAAAGGAATTAAAAGGATAGTTTTAAGATTATGTCCACATTTTTGGAAGCTTCAGGAATTATTGCTCAGTATGTTTTCCAAAATATTCAAGTGACTAAAAATGAGGAGACTCCTGAAAATATAATGAGAGCACAAGAGTAAACAGGTGGTCACTGTTCAAAGACAGTGGAAGAATACACCTGAACACAGACAGAGCTGAGTGACCAAGAGGACTGGGCCAAAACACTGAGATAATTCTAAAACTCTGAATTCACAAGGGGGAAGCGGGAAATGGACTGAAACCTTGGGACGATGAAAGAAAGACTTGCTTTAAGAGTCAAATCTGAAGTTATCATTCAAGCAAAATGAACATCAAAGAAGAATTTCAGACAAAGTCAATACAAGAGCTGACTAAATATTGTAGGCTTTACACTACTTCAAAACCTAAAAATTTAGGGCAACAGATATTCCAGAATAATATAGGTCAGGAACAGCAGTTCAGCATGTTAAAATAAATCAGTGCTTTCATATTTGAGTGTTGTTTACAGATAGATGAATTGGAAAGGGAATAAGCTTGCCAAACAGAACAATGCAATAGGGCCTCTTCTAAAATAACACCTGTACATTAACTGTTTATTAACAGGCATATTTCATATATTACTTATTTTAACTTAACTACAATGAATGCTCAAGAGAGCGTAACATTTAAATGCAGATCTATATTCCTACTGGTTCAGGTTAAGAATATAAGAAATGCCTCATAGTAAGTCTAAGAGTAATTACTAATACAGTGCATTGAATCTTTCAGGAAATTTTCTCCCAAGACAAAGAAAACCCCCAACTTACTCTCACAGTACTATATGCCTAATACATGCCATATGTACAATATTTTAAACATATATTCAGTCCTAATTTCAGTCAGATAAGAATGAAGAAAAAACATAAATGTCACTGACGGTTCAGATTTTGGAACACATTCTTTTCTCTTGAAAAACAAAGTCAGGGGTTTTTTTAAATGCAATTTGTTTTTAATAGCTTCTCCTTAAGGAGCAGTTTTGAATGTAATGGGGCAAAAAGAAGTGTTTTTCTGGTTGCTTATGTGCAACATCATACTATTCTGCTGTAAAGGATGAAGGAGAATTTAAACTTTGGGAAGGCCCATCTAAGTTCCTTTCTCAAGATTCACCATTAAAATCAAATACCCACTACTTTGAAGCTTCAGGAGAGAGTTACGTTCATGAATCTTTATACCAGAATGTTAAGCAAAGCTGAGGTGAGAGAAGAGGCAGAGGCTGGAGGCGTCAATTAATTGTAACATTATCTATAGCAAGCAAGTAGCAAGTTGTGTTAAATACTCCAGTCAAAGACATTAAGGAATAAACATTATAAAAGCAAACTATCCACTCTAGTTTCAGCAATTCAGAGCGTCTTTCAAAACAACAGTTTGGGATACAACTGAAAAGGAAGACCACAGATTTTTAAATTAACTTTAGAAATAAGCTGGTCTACACAAAGGAAAATAATTTTTCTTCATTTTCTTTCTAATAGCTTTTTCTATTTTCTACTACTTGACACAAGAAGTGACCATCTTTATAATAAAGTGTAAATCAGAAACCTATGAGCATACTCTATTTTGTTGATTAATTCAGTCACTTACACCACACCTCTATACATTATAGTACACTCAAATTCTGATCTGCAGATGCACCTTTAGAAGTTTTATGCATTTGGAGAAATTCAAACAAATGCATTAGTTTGTGCTGAGCTAAAGTTTAACTACACAGCACCTGCACTTATCTATTAATTCCAAACTTCAGTATTTTATAAAAAAAGTGTTTGTTGAAGAAACATTTCTGAGATAATATGCTCAAGATATTAATGAAATTAATTTATTTGAGAAGGATGCATTTTAGGACAGGCCTTTTCTCTAACTAAGGGTTTCCTTATCTAACAACACAAAAATATTTAATCTTTAAATTTTTTAAATGTAATCTTTCTGCTTTTTAAGTTACATACAAAAAACTTATTTGCAACATTACCACACAGTTTGTAAGTGCACAACTTGGACACGAGTTTAGAACTCTGCTAAACCATGTTTGAATACTTCAGCTTTCATACACAAAAATCATAGGTAGCACCATACCCCAACTTCTCTAACAATAGCTTGATCCCATAAGGTCATTGCTCACTGGCTGCAGTGTAGAAAAGCTCTGAGGCACCAAGGAGTAAGTGGCCAAAATTATTCCACACCTGTAGAGTTATAGGATTCCTGCCTTTTTAAAGAACTGCAAAATATGGATTGATTCATCTCATTTTCCTTCCCCCTTCCCAAACGAGACAGTTAATCGTGACCTGGCACATCCCAACCAGCTGGAATTTGATGCTATTCCCAGCACTGATCAATCAGAACCTCGAAGTTAGATGGATGCATTAAGGTCCAGAAGATTTTCAAGTACAGGCTTCAGTTCGTACGGAGCTGGCAACAGTTTTGTTCCCCTCTATTGTTCAACGATCCACAGAGAGTTCTTACAGATGCTGAAAGTTATACTGCAGTGAAACCAAACCTTTAAAAGAGCAAAACCAGAATGTGATTGAATGAAGCTGCAAACCAGAGTGAAGACAGCCTTTAGCAAGATTCTCTGAAAAGGAAAAACAGGCTTAGTATTTTGCAATGACAGAAAACCCTCCAGAAGTTTGAGACTTTTCTTCCAAAAGACTTAATGAACCTGGATAGAAGCCTGCTTTGCACAAGCAAGTGGAGTATCAGAATACTGATTGCAGTACTTCTTCACCCCTCACCTGCCAGTTTGTTGGCTGCCAATATCATAAGTTTTTCTGAAACATAGCTCTGCTTGCAAAAAACAATTCAAATGACCACTTACCGCAAGGGTAGCCTGTCTTTCACATAAGCGACATCCTGTAATAGGTATCTGCACTGCCCTCTACAACACCATTTTACTAGTTTGTTGACATATTAAGGTAACAGAGAAATGGATACCAAGGTATCATTTAGAACTTGCTCAGAGTATTTGCTTGACTGCTTTTTAAGCTATCCTTACGGTGCCTTCATTAGGGCTCTCACACTGCATATTAGGCGCTTACAGATTTAATCCTGGAAGTCACCAGTGGAATTCTGTAGCTGAATTTTACACACAGTACGCAATAATTAATTCTTGTCTCCCTCACGCCAAGCAGAGTATGAATTTGGTTCCTATACTGCTATTATGACTAAGGGTCTGGCATAGATCAAGGCACAGTAAAGGCAGGTGCTGTGTAAGCATGAGAAAGCTTTGCCAATATGCCTCTGTCCTGATCTACAATCGTAGACCCATCGGTTCCAGCACTGAGCCTCTGTGGAAAGACAGCTTGCCAATGTTGTCACAATGTGTGATGTTTCTCTGATGCGGTCAAACGTCCCTGAGGGAACAGGATGAATCCCATGAACTCTCTCTCACTTGCGAGTCACGCCAGAATGTACATATAAATAATAATAATTTAAAAGGCAGCTTTTCAATGCTAAAAACTACAATAACAAGAATATTTCTTTTTTCCTTCTCCTCCGCGCTGCTCCAGAAATCAGAATGGAGCCAAACTGGAGGGAGCAGAAAGGACTTCTCCCTTCTCACACTTGTTTTTTAAACTATCCGAACAGCTTCTAGCCAGTAAGTGTACAAAAACCTAAACCACACATTGTTAAAAGTACAAAATTTGCACTTCAAAGAGAACACAAGCCATTAATACAAAACAATAATAATAAAGCTTCCATACTTCAGAGGAAAGTTTACAGTCCAGTCCCAGAGTCACATATGATTATGGATATTAAAAACTGGTTTCTCAAATAATCACATGGAGAACAAGCAGGCACTCTTAACAGCTGTCAGTATTTTGTACCTGTACCCCCAAGAAGAGATTAGTGGCTCAGAAAATGCTGCATCCCACTGTTTTCACCCACACCTGGGGAAACACACATTACTCCCCTCCTTTTCTATCGTGGTCCCACACGGCTTTTTACTTTAAGCTACTCAGCAGTTCCAACATAAGCACTGTCTTAAGCGCTTCAGTTGCTCAACAACTTCAGCTGGGTTTAAAGAGAAAATAAATATGTGAGGCAAAACCCTTGTTGAGGCTCTTGAGAAAAAGAAATTCTGTTTCATCTTGAGGAGGAATCATGAAAAGACAAAGTTTTACTTTGAGTCTCAGACTCCAAGGTATACCAGGGAAACTCTGCTCAGCATCCTCAGGACTAAATAAAATATTTCCCTTCTTACCAGTCTACTGCTTGGGTCTCCCTAGGTACCTTGGGTTGAGTCTCAGTTTAACACAACAGACAGAAACCATGACACCTTTCTTCATTACCATGAATCTTCAGGGTGGGTTTCATAACACCAACTGTCCTGGCCTGGATGAGAACAGCTTCCAAGAGAGCAAGAGACTTTGGGAATGACACCCTTGCTCAAACTCCAGCCTTTCCTCCAATGGAGAGGACAGGGCTCAGGCTGGCTACAGCAGTGGCAAATCAGTGAGAAATGTCACTACAGGTGTACTTTTTAATGGGTATATTACAAAGAGTAGAAAGTTTTTTTAGCTTTCTGGAAGATTCATGCCTCAAACCTGGAATATGGATCCAGAGCTGAAATACTGAAAACCCATAGTGACATTCTGGTAGGCTTTTCTGTATCTGACAAGGAGAGGAAGCTCACATGCACCAACAGCATCTGAATTTCACTTACATGGGTAGTTCCACAAGGAATGCTCTCCTGTTTTACTCAAACTCTGTCACCCTCGTGCAGTGACAGAACTGGCCATTTTCAACTTTCCCTTCTTAAAGTGAAAGCGTACCTTCAGTAAACTTAAGCAAACATTCTCTCCTTGCTCCCATAATAAAGTGGCACACAACAGGAATGCTATAAATAGGTTCAGCCACATGTTGCTTTTTATACTTAGAATCGTAATCTCTATGGATTGATCCAACAGAGTAGAAAAACCAGTAAGCATTCGTATATTAAAAAAAGTCCCTACAAAGTTTTTTAGTATGTTAGCATCAATTTGCATCAGCTCATATTCCCCAGAATGCCACTTCTGACCAAAAAAAATGAGAACATTAGTTGCTCGTGACATCACTAGGCAACTAAGATGCAGTAGCTATCAAAACAGAATGATAAATGTCTCAGCACATCATAAGACAGAGACATAAGACTACAGATGTTTTATTTCTGGAATATGGATTTCTTAATAAGCTTTGGAGTTTGGTTCATATTTTCCAAGCAAATTCTTACCTTGTATATCACCTGACCTAGGGAGAACAAGCAAGCAAAAGGCAGCAAGGAAAATATCTAGTGATACTGTTAAAGCTGGCAATATTGTAGATAGGATCATAGAATAGTTAGGGTTGGAAAGGACCTGAAGATCATCTAGTTCCAACCCCCCTGCCACGGGCAGGGACACCTCACACTAAACCATGTCACCCAAGGCTCTCTCCCATCTGTCCTTGAACACCTCCAGGGATGGAGCATTCGCAACTTCCTTGGGCAACCCACTCCAGTGCCTCCCCACCCTTACAGTAAAGAACTTCTTCCTCATATCCAATCTAAACTTTCCCTGTTTAAGTCTGAACCCATTACTCATTGTTCTGTCACTACATTCCCTAATGAAGAGACCCTCCCCAGCATCCTTATAAGATAACTTAATACAGCTAAAAGACGATTGATCGCATAGAACTAATACGTATGTGAAGTCCCACCAAAACACTGCCAAACTTGGAAGTGCTTAAGTGCCACAGGCAGAGCAAAAAACAAGAACAAGCTATCAGCTTATTAAAAATTAAAGCCGCCATTGTAAAACCTACTCTGGAGAGAAGGCAGGGGCACAACTTTTGAGAACAGCCTGAAAAGCACTTTTACTGCTAAAAATAAATAAATAAACAATTGGAATTTGGAAGCAGTTAATACCCCTGTGAAACCGACAGACAGCATGTCATCTAGGGGAAAAAAAAATATAGAAGTATTTAATTTGTATTAATAAGTTTCTCTTAGTTAAATTTTCCCTAAAGGTCTACACAGGAAAAATAGCACACAACATTCAGTTAATGAAGAGCACTCAAAACTAAGAGAGGCAAACAAGCTGGAGGTGAATCACATTTTGAGTGCTTCTCTTGAAAATGTTTCCTTTAATCTCAGGTAAGTAGTTAATTCCTCACCTTTCTTCCATTCAGCAGGCACAATCAACAAGGATGCATCTACACGAGTAGCACTGCTGCACGAGAAAGCAGAGTTGCCTGCATCTGTTCTCACAGTAACAGCACTGATGCAAGGTGCCAGGATTTGCTCTCTGGGGTAATTGGTTTGAATCAGGCTTTGGTTAAAGTTGTAACAAATCTGTTGGCCACTGCTCAGGCACTATAAAACATGTTCCACACCACAAAACCACCAAACATTTCTGCAAAAGCCAACAGCATACAAGACCCACCAGTACAAATCACATGGATGACAAATGCTAAGCCACTCGCACCGTGTTGGAGACCAAGGTTATCAGTTATTTTGGGAGGGGAAGGTGGAGTAAAAGCATATAAATAAAGAAAGAGATGAGGGATACTGATAATCATGATGTGTAACATTACCTTCAGTGGTTTCTACTTTACATTATGAATTACCCTTACTGTTCAAGTACCCCTAGTAAAGGAGACAGCTCCGCTGCAGGCACACATACACACAATCCCCACATGCAAGAGTTCATAGCACATCACACTGCAAACATGCGCTGCAACAAACACACTGAGGCCTCTCCAACAGCTTGTTAAACATTATGTAGTTCTGCCCATTTAGCTACTAAGAACCAAGTATGTTCGAATGTGCTGTATTTCTATAGCTGTTCATGCAGTAAGTATACATGTCAAATCCATCTCAAGTGAAAAAAAAAAAAAACAACCATAAAAAAGACAGGCTGAACACCAAATCCACTTTTAAATTTAAAAAAGGAAAATTTTGTACATTTTATTGGAAATATAACTTTACATGGTTCAAAAAGCAGAGACATTTCACTGCTTCCCAGAACTCAAGTTAAGCTACAGCTGGACTTTAGGTGGGGAATTTTACTAACTGGTCAATTAACACAGTATTGTAAAATCTCTTTCTATTTTTGAAGTACTTTATATATCATTAATGAAACAATTTCTATACTGACAGCTACAGTAAGCAACTGTTAGGTAGTGCTATGTCTTTATTTTGGCCCTAAGTTGTCTTGCTTTATTATGTATGATTATAAATTCACTCCAACATGAAAAGATTACTGCCTGGGATCACAGAATATCATACTGGAGGAGGTATTTCCAGAGGTTCAGTAATGCCTTTCCTTTCCACAGTACAAATACTATATTAGTCCCACTCAGCCACTTAACAGGAGAAAAGGTACAGTTCATTTTTTCCAGAGTTCGAGGACTCAGAGTTGCGACAGACAAGTTGTTGAGTGGTGAGGGATTTTCCTTGGAGAGGCAACACAGCTCTGCTCTACCTCCACCCTACCTGCAAGGAAACACTCTTCCCTACTTCTTCAAATGACAAGTGATTTTGCTTGTGGTTGGTACAGCTTTCTCAACACATTCCTTTCGTAAAGAAACTGGCTTACAAAAGCACACCCATAAGCGGAATTTAATTAACTTATTTAACTAACTTGACCTTGTGACTGCTCACCCCCCTCTGTTTCTGGACTCATATTTTGCATCTTATGGCCCAAAGACAGGCTGAACACAGTCTAGTCTTTCACTCATGTTTTTTCTTCTGGGAAATGCAGCATCCACTTTTGAAATCACAGTATTTCCTTAAATTCACGAGGCCTGATTTTGATTAAGCAAAATCAGCCTCACCGTACGGGAAATCTCTAGGGAGGAAGCAAATAGTTTCAATTCTCTGTCCTTGTAAATTCAATTCAAATTAGGTGAGTGTGATCACAAGGAAATCTGAAAGACAGACTGCAACCCTGAGAAGGAAAATTAATTGGCAAGCTTCTTATGCATCCAGGTGGAGCAGGGCTATAATAAAGCTGTAAGACAAGAAACATTTGCATGACCAGATTACAAAGCATATCCAGAATTCCCAAGATATTTTCACAAGCTGTCTGTATCAAGGTAAGACATAAAAAGGTTATGATTTTGTTTTTTGCTAGGTTAGTTTTGTTGCTTTTCTTGCAAGTAGGCAAGTAAGAATTTTATTTTCTTTCACTAAAATCCCAAATATATTTGCAGCTGTTTACATTTCACAATATTATCCTCAAAGAAAGGAAAAATCTCTATACCAGAATCTTCAGTGTTAGGTCTTTTGATTTAACTGACAGTTCTTTTGCACATACGAAGAAGTTTTGATTCACATTATTTACGCAAAGCACTGCCTCTGGATAGCTAAATTTAGACCGAGGACATGAAGACGATAATTGCTTTAATGTTCATTGCTTCTTATTAATTTAGCAACAGCAAGGAGTGCAACATTTGCATTCGATTTCAGATACTCTGAATACAGATCAAAAGCCATCCCTGTACCATGCAATATGCTTTGAAATTTCACTATCAGCATAAATTGTATTTATTTCCCTAAACAGGAGAGACTGTGCCAACTCGTAGGGAATTCAACATGAGGCTTCAAAATTTTTATTTCCTCTACCATTAAAGTCATTGCCATAAAATTCACCTACTCTGGACATGACCAGCAGTTCTAAATTTTATCTCTGCTTCCAGGTCTAACATTTTTTTTAACTTTAAGAGTTCTAATGAGGTTGTCCTGAGGAGTTTACAGATCGATGAAGAGAAAAAGACTGGGACCTGGTGAATACAACCAGGTCATATTTCCCAACAGCATCTGCCATTTTGTTTTGAGGTTTTTTAACCAACAAATCAAAGGAAAAAGTTTACCACTCACTCTAGAAATATTGTCAAGACACTGAAGCTACTTCTGTTTCTGCTCTATTCAAACTCAAGCCATGAAGAGGTAACAACATAAGTATTCCAGAGCCTTTCAAGAAGCCTGGCTCAAAGAACATCCACCTGGAGAACATCCACCTCTCAGAAAGCCCATTCAGCCCTCTCTGCAAAGTACACGTAATGAAGATTCAAATCCTTTGGACTTGCACCCAAGTTCTGCAGAGATCCTCCCAGACAATATGATATCACTCTTCATTTCATCCTATTAGCATAACATAATTGTTCAGATTTATAATGAATAGCAGTTGGGACTCACTCCAGGTCATTACTGCAACAAGCTTAAACCAGGAATGAGCTACCTCCTGTGGAGCAATCTTCCTCTGGAACTTGCTTGCTCCCTATGTTTACAGTACTCTAGCATCAGCTCTGAACCCTGCAAGGCTTTTTTTCCTGAAGCACATTCAACATTTAACCCATTTTTTCTGATATTTAATGTAATTTATTAAGTCAATAGGCATTTAACCTGTTTCTTGGACTTCCATGAGAGTTTAATCTGTTGTAATAAAGTATAATACAATACAACAGATCAGTATTTAATCATGACAAGCAGCAAAGAAATGAGCACTCTTTTGTCTGAATGAGATTACAAAAAAGCAGATTTAAAATTTTTGAAGAAACTGTACCACCCTCAGAGGGAAAACATCCACGCAGCCTTTACAGACTGCACGCTCACTGTATTATCTGTTCCCGCCATACCTTTTTTCCTATTACAATTCATTATATATTCTTTTAATACCTACTGTACACAAGCACCTCATTATAGCATGCAAATTCTTTGGTTGTCAACTTCATTAGTGCAGGCGAGCTGTTTTCCTCACTTGCTAAATGAAGAGTATTAAAATAAATGCATAAAAGAGAGGGAAAGAAGCAGGAATTAGAAACTAGACAATTTGATTCTCCTTTTGCAACACAAATTTAGCATGACCTCTCTCAGCCAATCTAGCCGCTAATAA
The DNA here is from genome assembly GCA_009867235.2 of Psittacus erithacus. NCBI lineage: Eukaryota > Metazoa > Chordata > Aves > Psittaciformes > Psittacidae > Psittacus > Psittacus erithacus. The sequence goes on from WYDI02042436.1 coordinate 18,484, forward strand.
GGCAGGTTTGTATACCTGGATGCAGCAATAAAATTCAAATTGCTGCAAATACTACATAGGTTTTAGTTGCCAAAAAGTCTTTGTAGAAGTACACATAGGGGACAAGGAACGTATATGTGCCAATGCATGTGCACACATCTTTTAATTTGCACACTAATTTGAGAAAAAGAGCATAAAGCTTGCAACGTTTGGAAGGGTTGTGCTTGAACCACCTGCCTAAAATGTCTTCACATGCATGCTCCAGCTGCCTCTGCAGGAAGGAAACTTTCCTAGCCTCTTACTCCAAGATCCTAAAATCCCGTTGAAAGCCTGTTTACACAATGTACATCAGAAGCTGACCAAGTTAAGTTTAAGACTCAAAAGTGCAGCATCTGCTAAGCGGATATTTGCACAATCAATTCTGATATTGTTTTGGCAGAACTATTTTTCTCATCCTAAATGCAAAACTGGAACTGCTGCATGATTAAATACAGACAGCTGATGGGAAACAAGAATAAATTTTTAACTCGGACTTTAACTTACTTTACATTTTTTCATTTAACAGATTTTGCTTTTGTTCTCAGATACGGCCATTATCAAAGGTGGAGGTTCTTTGACAGGAGGGGGGTAAGGGCTTACAAGCATTCTTGCAGATCTTTCTTTGCAACAGAAAGGAACAGTTTAATCTGTGGAGTCTTGGCATCAGCAGGCCAACAGCTGTAGAAAACTAATTTCATTTGAAACCCTGTAGGCAACTATTCTTGCAGACTCCAAAAGCTACATGAATTTACACAAACTGTGAACAAGCTGTTGCAGACAAAGGAAACCTGCTTATACTCACAAAAGCTCAACTCATGATTCAAGTCATGTGTCAAAATGAAACAATTCAATTAATAATCCATTCAATATTTTCAGGGAAAGTTAGTATACCCAAACTTTTCAAGCAATTACTTAGCAAAGCTGTTTGAGCAAATCATGCAAAATGAAGAGGAACTGCAAAAACCTCAGACCGTTGCTTAGTTCAAAACATTATTAGAATATATTACATGATAGCAAACCAGAATTTTTTTAAGAACTGATGATCAACAATGTGCTTCTATTTTTGGCATTAAAAAAATAACAAAACAAAAATACTACAAGTATACTACTGCAGGAACCTGCTATAACAAGTCATAAAAAAGTCTACTAGCTTGATCTGGAGGAAGAGCAGCCTTCAGTCCATTCATGGCTACCTACATTTTATGAGATGTTTAAAGAGATTCTGTGACCTCTAGAAATTAAAGATTGGACATTTGATTTTTTAAGTATTAAGATTAGCTGTTAATCTGCTTACTTGAGCATGTAAAAATGAAAAGTTACCAAATTACAAAGTCAGCATGTCTTGCACAGTTTCTACTACATAAGCGAGTTATTTGAGAAGAAAATTACCCCAAAGAGTAACCAAATCACCATCTTACTGGGAAGAAAAAAAAAAAAAAAAATGACATTCTGAGAGAATAGCAATTCTTTTAAATACTGTACATCACCTCTGACATAAAAATATCCCTTGGTATTCTTGAGCAATATGGTCTAGTGTGAGGTGTCCCGGCCAATGGCAGGGGGGTTGGAAGCAGATGATCTTAAGTTCCTTTCCAACCCTAACTATTCTATGATTCTGAGGTAATTAAAAATGTATATTCCCAAATTTCAGAAGACAGAGTATATACTACACAAATTATATGTTTGTGCCTGCAATGGAAAAAACCTTAAAATAAGATGGCAAGTCAAGTAGAGGAAAAAATGGAAGCATCTACAAGACAGGAACTGATTGTCAGGGTAGCTATAACAGCTTTGAATAACAGACCGATCGATGTTTTGTGTACTTCCCTTCTGACAGACTAACGAGGTTGTAAATGAAAAGTGTCTAAATGCAGTACATTGCTTACCTAACTAAATAGTAATAGTTAATTAGTGAAAAAAAAAAAAATCAGTTTTGCAGTAAAGCAGATTTTCAAAACTGCCTAAGAGTTGCCCAGCTTCAACACACTGAAGCTCAACACTTATATTCTGAAATGTTTTAATCTTCAAGCACCTTCCAAAGAGTTTTTTCTTAGTCCACTTATTCTGATTAAATACCTGGCAGTATAGAAGATTAATTTATAAAATGCACAGCTTGAAATGGCCATTTTTATGGTCTATTGTGCTATTATCTCATGGAACCTTGGATTCAACCAAAACCTGCACCAGCTATCATTAGACTTTTAATCAAATGCCCGTTTTATTGCTCATATACAGAATATCAAGAACCAGTAGCATCAGCTTGCTATAAATATCAGATGGCAACATTAAATATCCCTAATACTTGTTTTCTGCAGTCATTCAACTCACATGGTTTTTCCTTGATTTATCTGACAGAGTCATTTACAAATTTTGGTGTGTATCAATGACCATATTGACACACACTGACAATCACAATGGCATTACACTTTTCTCAAAAGGAGATGCTGGAATTCAAAACCCAAGAACAGATATTTTCACACAAGTACAAAGACTATTCGATCTTGGCCTGAGTAACCAATAGCATATAGTGAGAGCATTTGATAAAAGAACATAAAAAAGGAGTTAAACATTCTGATTCTGTACAGTAACAGGAAAAAGCTGATGGGAGTACAGGAACTCTTAATTATTTCCATCTATGTTTCATTTTGTCAAATTATATATGCTACTAAACCTTCCCATTCTGATGTTAAAGGGGAAAAGGAAAAAAAATAACCAATGCTCTGATCACTTTTCCTTCTGTCCATGCTGAGAACAAATCTGCAAAATTATAATATGCCAGGAATAGTTTAGGCCAGGAACAGTAAGGTGCAACGCTCACAGAATTCAGCAACAGCACTGTCATTCACCATGAGGCAGACAATAACCTGGTGCTATGAATACAAACTTTCCACTTTTCTGCCATCTGTAAATGCTTCATTTTTACCATTTGCTTTGTCTGACAGTTGACCTTGAGGCACAGACTGTTTTTATGCCACATTAGAACCTCACGGTATAAATCAGCCATGGACTAAAAGTTACTGTCAACTAAAAAAGTAAAATCCATAACTAAAGCATCCTGATGGTCCTTGTCAAGTTGCTGTAGCCAGTAGCCATGCTTTGATTCATCCAACCAAGCCACGAAGCAAGAAGGAAACCTGACAGCAGCTACTTAGTCATTGTCCTGGGGGTGAAAAAAAATTAAGCACATTTTCTTAATTAAGAATTAAAAATGGGAACTCATTTTAGAACTTCATTTTTTAAAGTGCTACTCAGAAACCTTAAGCTATTTTAATTATATTTTCCAATGTTCCTGGTGTCCAAAGACTGGAGATATAAATTATGTGGTAGACTGTTTAGGACAGCAAAATAGTCAAAAAGCCTTTAGTAACACTGCTGAAACTGAAAGTTATGCTTAATAGTTGAATGGCATCTTACTCAGCCCTGTCAGCAAACCACACATGTCAGCAAACAACCCATTCCATCAATCTGACTTACTTAGAAGAGTTCTTTGCTCCCGTTTGTTACCATGAAATCTCCAAAATGAAGTCAATTACACAAGAGTTTTGCTACAGTGCATTTTTTAGAAGAATGAAATGTTTCCTATGCTTGTTTTCATCTGGGTCACTAAAGGCTGTTTCTATACCCAGACTACGGGTAGGCTTTATCCCCTCATTTTCTAAGCGCTACTCTTCAGAGGGCCACAGCTTGCACGGCAAATACTTCTACACCACACTTTAAAGCAAAGCTTCTAAACTAGCTCTGAGAAGGCATCCTCCACAATGAAACATCAGTCACACAAGTCAAAGATCAGGGAAGAGGCAGCTCTAATTAGACCAACAGAACATCACAGAATAAGGTAACAGGAATTTCTGCCTAGTCTTGAAGTGACCACACACTTCAATATGCCCACAGAATACTGCAAATCCTCACAGTCTCCATCCCACTCCTTCAGTTTTATAGGGGTAACAAGAGCAGACATTTCCAAGCCCAAAGACCCTGACCACTTTCTGTAACGGTTTGACTGATTCAGCCTCATCCACCCAAAGTGTCTCTATACCTGCCTGATGACAGGGTATAGGCATAACATCCATTTTCTTATGGTTCTTGTTATCACAGAACTCATGTTAAAGTTCAAGAGTACATGGCAAAGAAACTTGAAACCAGTAAGTTGCAGGAACCAAATCCAGCAAGCACCATGAGTGCTGCAGATAAAGTTGTTCTAAAACGAATCAGTACTCAACAGAAAAGCTTTCCAGCTGCTATCTACTCTTCCTCTAAACGTACTGGCTAGAGTCATCAGCTGCAGAGTTGTATTTGCTTTTTCTTTTTTTCATCTGCTTAAACAAACAGTAGAAGCTCAGAAAGGAAATTATCAAATTGTAATTCCATTCTAACTTGAAGGCTTTCCAGTGCTACAGACAGACTGAAAAAAGGGAGTGGAAGAATAAAAAGCTTGATCACTCTAAAAAAAAGTTTTTTTGCTAAAAAGTTTTTATACCAAAAGTGTTGTTCTGTTCCTATCATGTGAAGTGTCACAGACTTCCAAACTTACTGAACTTGGAAGCGCCAAAAATACTTTCAGGACATTAGACAAAACTTGCCTAAATGATCTCACAAATACCCAAGAAACCCATTCTTAAGTCATTGCTTTTTCTTTTCTGTTTACATAAATCTTTTCAGAGATTGTTTGCTATTGGCTGTCTTGAATTCCTTTCTTGGTATATGTATTTTAATAAAATATTTTTCATTCCATTCTGTACTAAATCAAAATCCTACAGTCAGAATCACTGAACAACTGTAAGTTCCTTGACCAGCCAAAAGAGATTAGGAACTTGCTCTAAATGACTAGCACTGACTTGCAAGTACTGCAATGCAACCATTTGCACCATTTCAACCAGTATCAGTGGAAAGATGCCTTAAATGTAGAGAGTCTCAACTGTATTTTGGTTTGTTTTTCCCAGTGATCTAGCTTGGATATTAAAAATACCACTTACGTTTATCACCAAGAAGCCAAATGTCTTAAGTGATTAGAAGTACTTCATAATGTGATTAGCTTCTACATTAACTTACTAAATAGTATACACTGCACTTTAAAGGAACTTCAGAATACAATTTGACATTGAATTCTATGAAAGCCAAAATTTAAAGGATTACATCATCTTTACACTTTAAAGTTTATTAAGCACACAAAAAACTCTGTTAAAAGTTCTGATCCTGCACCACAGATACCTGGAATGCAGTTTGGCTACTGAGAGCTTCCACTTCAGGACTGAATTGCAAAGAACCAGAAGCACTTTGATCCACAATGAATAGAGATAAAAAGGTATTGCTCTGGGGTAACAAGAGTTCTAATGCCAAGAAAAAATCCAAACTGTTTATGTTAAATCCTTTGTTACTGTAGCCACTTTTATACACTAGCTACCACACACAACGAAGACTTCAGCACATGCGAGTTTTGTTATTTAGCTTTAATCTAAGAATAAATTTTCAAGATAAGAAATGCCAAAGCTATGTACTTGCTAAAATGCCACAGCAAAAATAGCAGTCCATCCTCACTTCTCCCACGAGGAGCTTTGCAAAAACACTTTCTAACTGAATTCCTTAACTGTTATCCTGTCTACCTTTCCTCTAGAAATATTTATTACAAAAATTGTAGGCTGCATGATTGAATTTTTCTATTTTTCCTCCCTGCTCTACATCCTGAAGGATACCTATGTCATCTAAAAGCTATTCTGGTCTCTTCCTATCCTAAGGCCCAGCTATGGGAAACTCACTTCCTTTCCACAGTGGTTATTTCTCTTCCTAATAGATGCAAAGACTGATCTCTGATAAGACACTTAGTCATTGGGAAAGGAAGGAGGGCGAAGGGAAGCAGAGTCCCTTTAGGACACTTTGAGAGATTATAGGTAAATGCTGATTCAGGCCAGCCCAGCTGTCAAACAACTTTATGCACAAGAAGTTTAACATTCATAACATCATCTCATTGCTACTCATTACAATCACTACACAGTCTCTTATAAAAGAAAAAAAAAAATACCTGTTACATTCAGTTATAATAATGGAAATAGTCAAAAATCATCAATTTCCTTGTCCAACGTTAAGTACTTTATCACCTTGGTGTTTCCTCATGATTTCATCAAGTCCACGTTTTAAGTGAGGCAACATCTCCAGGATCATTCACAGCACTTACAGCTGTGAATATATTCACTATAGCTGAAAAATGCACTTTTGCACACGTTTCTTAAGAGTCATCAATTAACTGTGACCACCACCATAGATGTGTTACACCCAATATCATTGGCCAGTGTATGACTGATACAAAAAATGTCAAAGGGGAAGCATTTCCCTGCGGGGCAGTTTGTCACGCTTCATGAAGCCCTGGGACATCTGCTCAATTGCAGGGTCACTTTTCCCTTTGCCAGGGCTAGGAGGAAAGAGCTGCAAACAGAGGACAGAAGATGCAGCCTGACATCACAGCCAAATGTTGCCTGTGCTGTACCTACACACAATAACTTCACTCAGCTACAAGCATCTTGGAAATTCTACATAAGAAGTGACTGGCCTTTCTGACCCTGTGCATACTATTTGTAAATAATTCATTACATCCCAAATGTTGCTGCACAATGCCTACCCATTCCTGCTCTGCAAGGTTACAGCAGAAAATGTAATTGGTTTTAAGCTTTCAAGAGGAAGCAGTTTTATTTAAAGATGAAAAGCACTATATATGGTTAAAGAAGACTCACTCTGACTGCATCTTTGAACTTATTTTGACAGTTTTGCACCATCTCCAAAGCATAAAAACATTACTCTCATTTCACAGATGAAGCTGGAATGAAGCCAAATTTGCCATCCATTTATATTACAGGATATAATGAAACCTATTTAACCTCAGGGCTAAACAACAGCAACACATATTGAAAGGTAATATTACCACTATTACAGTTTCAGATGGAAGACAAAAATACTGCTCACCACCTTTTCTGATTCTGAGAACTTGAACACAACAGTATCAAAAACAAGTGAACTAAACAGAGCTTCTCAATAACCTAAAATTAGATACAAGTTGTGTCAACACTCAGTAACTTCCTACTACTGTTTCCAATGTCAGCATGTACAAAAAGAAGCTTTACTTAAGAAGATCTTCTCTTGTACTGTCAATATTTGAAATATATTCAAGGTTTCTCTAAGCTGTTTATGATAAACCAGCAAGGCAGTCCATTTGAGTTTTACCCTTCTCTGCAAAAAGAAGTCACAGTATCTTTGGCTACAATCTTCACTCCTAAAGACTACGCAGAAGATTTCCTACAATGGATCTTATCTAACCTTCTTTGATGTAGCCGGAAGAAATATGTCATTAGATGATGCACAGCATTTCTTGTTTCTACTAATTCAAGGTTACACAGTCCACAGCTTAAGGGATCAAAGAGATGAAAAGGTCACACATTACAACAAAGGAAAAAACCTGTTAAGTTTCTAAAACTGCTGTCTATAGCCCTTTCAAATTATTATATGCTACTGCACCAAGACTATTGTCCAGACTTACAGACCAAAATGAAAAAATCCAGATTTTTGTTATTTCCTTTTGCCTTCTACATACAGCAAACAGTCACAAAGAACAGGGTAATTATGATGTGTATGTGTTACTATGCAAATTCAAAAGATTATAATGAAAGCTATTGAAAATCCTTGTATATTGTCGTCAGCTTAGGACAAAAAGCTCAGCAGTACTTATTAGGCGGTAAAACAGGAGACTAGCAAAGATGATCAATACAAATCATCTCAAAACCACTACTCTGCATCTGGTGCTGTCATTTTAGCCATTACAGGATAAAAATGCTTTCTGAATAAGCTAACATTTCCAGCAGATTGCATCTTTCTCAGTTGACCTTCAACTACAACACTATCCCCCACCCCCATCACCACTGCACACAGAAGGGGACTAACAGCGGAGCTAGAGACAGATCACACAGCACCAAAGCCGATCTGTAAAGCCAGAATCGAGGCCAATGAATTTAACTTCAAACCCGACAGACACCGGCAAAGGCCAGTATCCACCCTGTTTCTGCCTCACCCATTTCTTGCTACAGAATAGCATCTGCTTGATTTCACTTGTAAAAGACATACATTGAAGCATCTGAAATATGTAATCGTAGTTGTGATAATTCCCATTCTGCTATGAAGCTATATACCGGAAAAAGACTGCTATTACTAATACATTAAATTGGTCCTATGCTTTGTAACCTAAATTGCATTGCTTCTAAGCTTGCAGGCTGATCTGTCCCTGGAAATGCAGTTTCTTTTTCTCCACAAGAAAAAAAAAAAATTAGTAGCATTAAGGTACTTCAAAGGCAGACAAAACAAAACAGAACTCCATTCCTAATTATATTACTTAAAAAGGACAGATTGTCTGAGACAAGAGAAACTCTATGTAAGATCTTGTTAAAGCAATTCTGTGTGAAATGACTGGCCTGCTCTCACTGAGCATGTGCTCAATGCTGCTGAAATGTGCTGCTGAAGCCAGTTCACAATATACAGCCATAGCTGGGAGGAGTGTGACCACACACATTAACATACAGCCAAACCCCCCTTCCTATGCACTCTTCTCAACAGACGTGTGAACCCTCAGAACACTCAGAATATGACTACTCAGAGGTTTGTGTCAGGATTTTTGTTTGGAGTTCCTAGAAGGCTTGCTGGTGTTTGAGGTTTGCTTTTGCTGTTTTTTGGGAGGTTGGGGTTTTTTTTCCCCCAATAAAGTGCTATAGCTGAAGAGTATATATGGCAACAGTCTGACTAGAAGTAAATGAGATGGGGCTTTACAATATTGCCCAGTGTTCTCTTCCTGAGCCAAGACAGAAAGGAGTGATTCTATCATTACATTTCCAAGCACACACCTATGCTTTAAAGAGCCATCTCATAGTCCACGTAAAAAGTCAGCACCAGCTCTACCAGATTCAGTCACTGAAGAAGGCAAGGTGCAAATGGAACAAGGAAGAAACAAAAGCCAATGAATACATGCTCCTGAGGAACTAGTTCTCACCATACATGCCTCATAATTCCCACCACTTGTGGAAACTGCATGTAATAAGGGATGTTTTGAGCCCTAGTCTGAGCTATGTATATAATCTCTGATTAGCATATCAGATAAAAAGAATGATTCGGACCCAGGAGAAGCAGGAAGAAGGTAGAAGATGGAATTGAAAGGACATAAGCACAGGTTTGTGACAGAGAAACCAACAGGGTTACCAGGTAAGAGACAAAGAGAATACTGGGGAATGAAGGCGATACTAAAATAATTCATGAGAATTTTTTTCCTCCAGTTCTATTCTTCACTCCCCTCCACACACACAAAAAAAGAGTCCCACTTCTTTCCTTAATATTTTGTCGTCCTGCCAGGGAGCTGCTGTAAAAAGGTAATATTTGGGACAAATAAAACCAATCCCAGTTACAAGCAGTTGAGCTGATGATCAGCTTTATTGTTTTCAAAGGTGATGTACTGCTGAACATGTACTGATCAAGGACATTCTCTAGTTTTGTTTCCCAACATTTAGTTCACAGTCAACTGAAAAACAAAATGGTCGTGTTGCTGAGGCACAACTTTACTCATGGCACCCATTTAAAACTTTGCCTCCATCTTAGCAAACATTCAATCCAAAAGAAAAGAACTACACAAACAGAGGGAATATATAATAATAAAATCCAGCAATACAGCTGAAGTTAAATAGTTTAAAGGTCTGGCTACAGTAGCTGCTAGAAAAGTTCAGAATTCATGTCTTTTTAAGCTCCTTTTCCTCTAGAGAGTACTTTTCACCCTTTTTATTCCTACTACGTATTCTTTATACTTCTACATACATAATGCACCTGGTCTGCCTGGCAAAGAGAGAAGACCAAGACAGATGAATTTTTATCCATGCAAAAATGTACTACCACTCTTAAAAACAACATTCTCTGTGTGATGATGCAAGAGTGCAAACTTTATAGTCTGCTCTTAAAATACGCACACAATATGTTTGTCTGTCTAAGCACGTGTACTTCGTTACAGAGATAATCCAGCTTTGACAGCTATAGCATGTTCTGTGAATACAGCAAGCCTATATATTTTTTTATCTTGGGTCATACAAATAGCTCCGTTCAATTACTAATTTATTCAAAACTGATGAACCCACAGGGAGTTGCAGAAATAGGAGAGCTTATTTTCCAGTCCATCAGTAAAATGAAAGTGTGATCTCTTCTATTCCACAAACAAATCTGGAGGGACATGGGTAAGCAAAATCAGTTAGATCTACTTCCTTCGCTACAAATATCTCCTTTGGTAAGTAGACTTTAGAGGGAAAGTTCTTATAAATGTGATTTTTATTAGTTATTCAATATATGCAAAGCAACTGGAACTCAAAAAAAAATATTCCATCACTCACATGAATATTCATCGACTCATCAAGCATTCTAAGTTGGAAGGGACCTTTGGAGGTCATCTAGTTCAAGCCTCTGCATTAGGCAGGAATAATTTCAAAGAAAAATGAGTTTGCTCCATACCTTGATCACTTGGTTATTAAAGGCTCCAAGAACAGAGAAACCTAGGAAACTCTCTTCCAGTGCTCAACCAGACTCACTGTGGGTATTTTTTTACCTTTTATCTAATCAGAATTTCCCCACTATAAGACTGTTGTCATCCGTTTTCTCTAAACACCACCAAGAAAATTCATCTCCTCTAAATGCCTCCCTTAGGTAGCTAAAGTCAGTAATCAGATCACCCTTAGTTCTCTCATCTTCCAGCTGAGCAAACCCAGCTTTCTCAGCCTCCCCCTGCACTTATGCTCTTGCCTCCCGACTATCACAAAGCTTCACTGCTGGACTTGCTCTTCTTCATAAATCTTTCTCCTGCACTCGGAAGCCCCAAACTGGACACAATTGCCCAGATGAAAGCTCCCAGGTGCGGAGCAGAGGGGAGCCACTACTTTCTTTGACCTTTTGGCTGCTAATAAAGAACAGCATGTGGCTGGCCTTTATTGCTTCAAGAACACAACACAGTAATATCCAAGATACTGCAACACAACAATATTTAACCAAAACCAGCCTGATAAAAGGTAGGCTAAAAAAAGAATTTAGGAAAAAATTGCAATTAGAAGTGTCATTTGTTGTTTTGTACATAAGTAAACACTAGAATAACAACTTTATTCTACTTTATTTACTGAACAGGCATATACATAGCCACTATTCAATATATCATAATAGTTATAGCCCAAAAAGAACAAAACATGCTTTACGGTTAGTATTTTTTTTTTTTTTAAAGTAATGATTTGGGCTATAAAAAAATAACATCTTAGAATCTTGTATTTAGATTAACACATTGTGTCCTGCACTAGATAAATCCACATCTTCAAAACAGATAGAGGATTAAGCTTTCAAGGAGACTGCTTAACCAGCCTTAGCTATGGCACCCCTAGAACTAGCATCCTGATAGCCAAACAGGTTTTGCTCTAAAAGGCATCTGGCAACAGAACTGTAGTCTCCATTTATGATTCTGAAGATCAGCAATTAAACCCTCCTGATGAACATCACAAAAAAAGATGAATATACTGTCACAAACCCTCAAACCACAGCAAATACAAATGTCATGAGACCAAATATTCCTGGCAAGGTATTTCCTTATGGACTTAGAGAAGCAGCAACCATCTGCTTACTCAAAAATCAATGAGATTAAATGAAACAGGGTGTCATTTGTGTTGCATTAGATCACAAGGATATCACTTAGGTGTTGTAGAAGCAGTATTTTGCCAATGGTTAAGCTCAGGATGACCGGTGAAAAATTATGCATTTATCATCATCAATGAGAAGTCAAGATCATCATTCAGATTACTGTCCCAGGACAGAAAGAAGATGAAAAGAAGGAGTGGAAAAATCCTTTAAAGTGGTTTCTTAGCAAGCATCAGAAAGCATTTCTGCCAGTTTCATGGAAAATTAGTATCTGGAAAGAAAATAAGCAGTCTGTTTACTTATCTGCAAATCACATGAGTATGTATCAGTGGACTACCTTGGGGTTTGATAAAGACAGTGCAACACACCAGTGATTTTCTGGAATCTCAGCACATCACAACAAACTTGTTTATCTACAATCATAATAACAATCCAATAACACTTACATTCTAAGCATTATCAGTAGGAACTAAGCGTTGCAAAATGTGAGTGTTGCGATGCAGCAACATTTTTTCAGTAGCTCAGACAAAAAAGATTTACCATGTCTTTCTGACAACAAACGTTTCTAGCACTTTCTGGGTATCGCTCATTGTGAAGAAAAAAAAAAAAAAACCCATCAAACTTTTCCAACCCTCAGAAGTAAATGATTTTGGACATTTGGGAAGATAAGACACTAGACTATATGACAGCTGCCAATGCTATCTTCCACTTTTTGAAAGATCTGTATTCTATCATTCAATACTTCTCAATTTTATTTTTTTTTCATGGAACAGGAAACATCAAGCACTGTTTCTGCTCTGTGGCTGCTTGTGGCTGAAAGAGCTGCTAAAATAGATAAACTAGTTCTTGCCTAAAATTATAAGCGATTTTAACAGACCCTTGTTTCAGAATAGAGATGAGAGGCAGTATCAGCTGAGTGTCTTTGACAACCTGCATTGTCAAGAACTAACAACTAACAAAGAGTTCTACATAAAATTATACAGTAAAACAGTATAGAAAGCTCCCTCCTTTGTATATATCATGTCTCCAACATTAATTCTTCTTTTTTCTTCCTCTCTTTTCCATTGCATAGTATTTGATGAGCCTTTATTCCTGTGCGATTAAAATTGAAGGCTTGTCAGCAACCACAGAGAAATGGAGTCTACTCATAAAAATAAGCAAAAAAACCCCATGCCTGCTTTTGCAGCAGTGCTGATTCTCATCACAAAAGAGATTCCCTTCCTTTTCCAAAAAGACATAGTGATCTTAAAACCCAGTCAAAAAAGAAGAAAATGAGATCGAAATCGGTTCATCTGGCAACACCTGCCTTTGACTTCTTTCAACAATTTGTGTAGTTTGACACACATCTACTTTCCCAGTTCTTCAAAGGTTCTTATTCCTTATTCCCAAGAAACACTTCAGCGAGGAAGCTGACCAAAGGTCTCCTGACCAGCCCTACCTACCACATGCCTTGTCACAGACAGGACACATCCTGCAGGTCCACAGAGCACCTGAGTGTCCCAGACATGAGAGGATTCTCCCAAGCACACACTGCTCTGCCCTTCCCCAGCAAAAGCTGACAGGAATCCCCGCAGGAGGTCACATACCCTTATTCTCTACAGCCAACCTGGAAGCAGTCTTCATAGCAGCACTGGAGAAGGCCACTAAGCTTTTCAATCTATGGCTGTATGTTACAAAAAAACAAAGGAAGTAAATGCAAGTAAAATACCACTTTTTTTTTTTTTCCTCAGTGTTCAGCAGGATTACCGCATTTTGCACCACCACAGGAGTCTAGAAGTAGTCTGAAGTCAAAAACTTCTAGGACACCAAGACACTGCACAAGTGCAGAGGCAACAGAACGACACATGAGTGCTGCTCTGAGAGACTGGCTCTCTCTATGGAAACCAGCATTACAGTTGGATTTATGTTTTGGCCATAAATAAACTGCCAGTATCAGTGGGACTTTTAATAGCCTGATGCAATATGTGATTGGTTTGTAACCTGATGCACTAATTCTCCCTTACAGAGTCAGATTGTGAAATCTTGCCCTACAATTGTAATGTTTGGCTTCAATTATTACTGTTAATTAATTACTTGCGCTACAGATACTCCAAATCTAACATCAACTAAACAGAAATTTTCTGCACTTATAAGGCAACCTAACTCCCTTGCTCACTCTCCCCTAAGAAAGCCGATGAAGCAAACATTTCAAGAGAAGTGAAGGGAAGGCAATATGGCTCTTCAATCCTTCCCATGGCACAAGATGTTCCTTCTCTCTGGAACAAAATTTGACCTTCCTCTGGATGACAGAATGGCAGGGAGAGCCCTCAAAAGTACAATCCACCTCCTAACCTCACTTTGCACCCTGCCAAAACACCTCCATAACCACCAATGTCCTTTCACACGGATGCAGATCTCATCCAAAACCCCAAGACCTGATTTTCAGAAAAACATTCAAGAAACAAACTCACTTCTACACTCTGTAGGAAGAAAGACGGAAAATGAGGTGGGTGGGAATGACCGTAACTGCAGAAATTACGCATTAGGCACGGTAGTGAATATTATCTGTCTTCAGCTTTCTAGGAGCCATGAATGCATAGACTGCGAGCCTTGACTAAAAAATAAAACCCCAAAAGACAGCAAAGTACTCAAGCAGCAGTGTTGTATAAACCTAGATTCTATTTCTGTCCAGTAATTCAATTAATGTCTTACAAAAGGCAAAACTGAGTGAAACTTAAAAGTTTAATATACTTCAGATCATAGGACGTCCTAACATTCCTTTCTGGTGTTACACTGTGAACTTATGGAAAAATATATTTTGCTTTCTGATTTCACTCAGATAGCCCTTCTTGGCTTTGAAAGTGCTTTAGCTTAATATTTTCTAGCAGAACATGAAGGCAGCTGAATAGCTGCCTCTCCTTTTCTTCATACGCTAGCTATCCATAACATTTTTTTTGACATACAACCTTTTGCAGCTGGTACGCCAAGAACAGTTCACTTGCATCTGTGCACTACCTTCTTCCAGAAAATAGCACCTGGGGACTTACAGAATGACAGAAGCTTTTCCTCCTGTGGGCTAGATTTTGGCACTAAAAACCAAATGCTGAGCCAGACATTTCTCTTGCTAACACAAGTGCAAATTCAACCCTGCCACCCCTCAAAATAAACTTAATTTACAGCAGTGAAACTTAGTATCAGAATCAGACCTTCTATCACTAGCTAACTAGCAACCCCATGTTTAAATGTACTCAGCATCCCTACACAAATTACCTTTCCCACTTCAAATATACAAATTTGTGGCCGCTCCCACTTTTACGCAGTTCTGAACTAATGCCACTGCAAGAGCATAACCAGCCCTACACTCTACTTTATTTGACTTGCATTGCCACAGAAGCATCTGCCTGTTTCTCTCTACATAGGTAAGAATGAGATTTTTGGTTTACTTTTAAGGAAACACTAGCATAGCTATTTTTGAAGAGAGTGTATAGCTACTAGTTCAAAGCCATGTATCAAATCATAGAGTTTCTCAGCCCAGTTGTCTTAATTGAGCGTGGGCTCAAACCAATTTCTAAACAGTGTTTCAGAAAGACTTTAATTATTAATATTACTCTCATATTAGTGTCATTTTTGTATGAAAGAATGTGTCTTACATATTAGCTGTCATGCCTACAAGGACTATTGTGTTACCTGCACAGATAAATCAATGAAATGTCACTTTGACTTGCTCAGAGTTGAAGAGAAAGAAGCAAGGGAACCAACACACACAAACACACAGAATTATGTGAAATACAGGGTGGAAGTGGAATCACCTCACGCACACCACACACCCCTGAACAGAGAAGAATGGTTTCCCATTAAAAGGTCTTTGTTAGTTACCTTATTTCAACTTATTTACCTGACCTGTTTCTGGTTTCCACTTTGTGGAAGAGGCTTCAAGGTGTAGCACTGGCTACATATAAAGGCTTCTCGACTAGATCACTCGCCAACACCCCGGGGCCAGGGAAGAGACAGATAACACACACAGTATGAGCATCAACTTCCACGTTTATTGCGCAGTTAATTCCTTTTATACTAACACCTGTGGGTGGGATTACAGGTGCGTCACAGAGAGGCGGTGACAACCTTTCTATCTTCCCGTGACACCGCGAGATCTTCTGAACACCAAACCCTACACAAGGTAACAGAAGACTGAGAGAATTACAAGGATATCACAGGTATCAACAACTTTAAAAGCCTATTATTTCAAAGAAGCTCAAGTTTGCTGAAAGGAAGTAATGGAGGCCCTATCATACCTCAAGTTCAATGGCAGAGCCATACTGAAAATGAAGAACAGATTATTTCCCCCCCCCCTCCAATTTTATTCTAGGTCAGCATAAACTGGATTCTTCCTTCACACTTTTGATAAATACAAATTGGGGGCTAAATAAAAGACTTCGTCTCACTCCTTCAGCTCCCGAAAAAAGTAATCCTTTCAGTGAACTACCAGTAGCTAGCAGCTACCTAGGCCATACTCTGAGACACACAAGGGAGAAAAAAAGGGAGGATCCAATGCCATAGGGCTGCCTGTGCTCCCTTCCCAGCGTTCCTTTACCAGATCACAGCTGGACACCAAACCCCTTTATTTCTAATTCTGAAAAATGATCTCTTGCTTCTTAGCAAAGCACCCCTTAACTACCAGCTTCAAAGCCTTTCCAGGGGTCAGTAGGGGACAGGCTCTTTCCTGTTGAAACTATTGCCAAAACATACTAAACATGCAGAGTCAGAGGAGAGGAAGAAAAGGAAGAAAGAGAGCTCGGAGGGCTGCCTGGGAGAGCTATGTGCCTGAGGAGCTGGGTGCTTGTCCACAGGACAGGAATCTTGGCTCTAGACTCACGCTTAGTGAATAAATAATTTCACTAATCATTTTTGATAGCTTTATTTCCAAGTAGCACTGTAGAACTAAAATCTGCATCCCAGAGCTGCAAATCCCATAATTGTTAAGATCACATTACAACTGCACAAACATTAATAAGCCTAATGCAATTGCATAGTTGAATTTCTGAAATTCAGCATGTATTTCACATGAAAAATTCCCATTAAAAGAGTTCAAAAAGGTTAAATAAGAAACGCGCAAGATGTCAGAGACAAAGACACAGTAAACAGTACACATTTATATCTTATTACTAGCCTTCCCCATAGCCCCAGAGTCACATCTGCACGCAAAAGAAATAACAAATGTCAACAGGCCACTTCAGGAAAGACATAAGCAGCAACACTGAATCTTAAATTCTTGTTACCTGAGTCACAAAGTACTATCATTTCTGCTGGATTTCACTGTGGATCAGATACCTTGGGATGCTGAAGCCTATCTGATAGGCTCAGGCTTTCCCTGGCGTCTCCCAGGGCCAGTTATTCTCACATGCTCCACACTGCTTTGCCTAAAGCCTGGAGGCATTATACCCTGTAAACAGTCATGCGGTTACTAGGCTTAGAAGCTGTTCCAAAGGCCACAGTGTACTTCTGTCCTTCAAAATGCACTCTGATTTCCTATCAGGTGTAAATCCCTACAAGATAAGGCTCAGAGCCCTGTTTCTGCCTGTTAGTGTAAGAGCCCAGGAAAAAAAAGCCCATCAAAGCCTCCTTTTATATTTTTGTTTTTCTGCATGTTTGTTTTGAAATATATATAGAAATCTTTGATACTGTTCTGTGAATATTACAAAGAAAAAAAAATCCTACTTATACTTTTTGTATTTATGAGAAAAACAATCCTCTTCTCAACACAATGTTTTAAACGACTGCACTATTTCTGAGGATTTTACAAGAAATATTACATTTGCAGAAAGCGACTTCCATCCCACCGCCATTTACTTCAAAGACACAGCAGAAATTTAGGCAACAGGTGAGCATGGAGTAATCTCAGTCAAGAGATCGGGTACAATTTTCAAGAACTACTGATCAGCTAAAATCTGCCTTTGAAAGGCACAAAGAAAAAATAAACATGCCTATTTTGAAAGCGCGCCAAACTACTAAAATGCTTTCTAATAAACAACACATTAGAACCTCAGAGCCATAAATGATGACCTGAATAGCGATAACAAGTTTGTTTTCAACGACATATCATTAAGTACATGAATTAACTTAATCCTTTTTTTTTTTTTGTACAATAATAGCAAGGTAGAAATCAGATGAACTGTGTCAGACCATGAAAAAGCAGGAAGAGGTTTAGGTTTTCTTATCTGAACAGGCTACAAGACCACCACCAAAGTTTTCTCAATGAGTAGAGCAGGAGTGGCCCAGACACAATGCAATTATACAAAATAATGTATATTTCATTTACATAGTCTTGTGTCATGTGATGGAGACTCATAACCTTTACATGGGCAACACTTACCAACTCAAATAATACCACCACTTCAAAGCGCACAAAATGTATCCAGAAATAGCCTTTGACTCTCACCCCAGCAAAACAAGCCAGAAGCGCAGGCTTGCATCACCCATAGGAAATTCTATAATCCCTTCCTCTACTTTCCAGGCATAGGAGGATGATGACATTTAGCAAAATCTTTCTGAACTTCCTGGAAAATGTTGCCCTCCCTCATCAGAAACTCAGCTGTTTATTTAAACATGAGGAGAACACTGCTGCAGCCACATCTGCATCTCCCACCCACCCCAGAAAGAGGAACCAAGCTAATTACAGTTAGTTATGCACAGAAGCTGACAGCCCAGCCACTGATAGCTGGGAACAAGAGAGATCAGGGTGAAACAACTGCATTTTAGCAGGTTGCCTTAGCTAACAGTTGCATATTAGTGTAATTGCATCTGCTTTTTCTACTGGAGAAATGAGGCTCATGCAAGCTCTACAGCCTCTATTTCCCTCCTGCTGTAGTCACAGGTTGAGACAGGAAAAACATCCTCTCTAGGAGGAAAACATCTTTTACCAGTCTCCCTCCTCCCTTCCTCCACCAACTCTGGAAACAATTAACAACAAAAAAGTCACAGTTCCTGCGCAGCTATCATCTCCGGTGTAGATGTGCTCTCCATAACATTAAATGCCAGAAGACTCTGGGAACAAACAGCTCCTTCCAGAGCTCCTCCTCTTGTCCTGCCCTCCTTAACCCACAGAAAGTAAACACTGCCCAAGGTGGCCACAGGCTATCATTTCCTACACATCAGAACAAAACCAGACACCTTTCAGACTCACACATGAGCAATCCCCACCCTTCTACTTCTGATTGACACAAGGCTGTGTGAACTATTATTTTTGTTGGTTTTAAATAGTGCATATGGCACTAATCCCTTTTTTAAGAGCTAGGAAGAACCTACTGTTTCACAAAATGTGGAAGATGTCCCCATATTCCACATAGGAGTTCAAAAGACTCAGGTTACACGGTAGTAGAAAATGTCATGTGTTCAGTCCAAACACCATTTCGAAGACAGTTTCCCGTCCAATACGGTGTGCGAACCACTGAACACAAATACATGCAAGAGAATATCTGGTATAGCAAAGACATAAATTTCTCTCTCATCTTTATTTGATCAGAATTGAATGAAGGCCAAATGGGACACCTGACAAAATCTGGAGCCAGCTCTTCAAAGAAGTGGATGCCAGTAGAGGGAGTTGGGGACAGAGTGATTGGCAAACAGCTTCCCAGCTCAAGTTGCATCTCTATCATCATCCACCCCCATCCACTACCACCTGCAGCTGAGAAGACTGCTGCTTTAGGAGGGGACCTTAGCTACACCAGGATAACCTCTACCATTAAGGAATGTGAACTGCATAACCAGGAGGGAAGAACACAACAAGACTTCTTTTTTCTCCATCAGTTGCTATGAAAAGCTAAAAATCTACTAGCTTGAATGCTTTCAGCTGGGCATTTCTCCTGACTCTTAAGTGAATCAACACTTCCTAATTCAATCTCCATTGTAGCCAGACCCTCATTATGTTGTCATTGCAAGCTCCAAAGAAAAGCACTTTTAACTCAAAACAGCCAGAAAGAGCTGGAAGCACCACTAAATTAAAAAGTATCTGGGAAATCATAAGAGGGGAGAAAAAATGGCAGTTTTCAGTTTTCATAAATTCTTCAGATACATTTTAAACAAACTAAAGCCAGATACATTCAATTTTCTTCTGGTTTTTATTTACTACCTGTGTTAAGAAGCTGCAAAGTAGAATTCCCAGCTGTTGTACACACAAAACATTACTCCAAGTATTTTCTAATTCACTGTTTTAATTATAAATGTTGAATAGAAGACTATTTTAACCCCAAACAAGCTTTTTATTTTCTTAGCTCCATCCTGTAAAAAGGAAAAACTTTTTCTTTTAAACTTATTCCTTAATGGGCAATTACTGCAACAAATAACTGACAATTTTAAATAAAAAAAAGGTATACAGGGTAAAACTTATTACGCGTATTTTCTCATAAATTGTATTCTTTATTATACCTCTCAAATTTTATTGCAACAAAATCAGCAAAAATCAACACTCTAGTCTTTATCAAGAAAGAAAACACTACACCTTCCTATTCAAGGCCAGGAAACATTTTATTAGCCCCAGACTTTTATTCCTGCCAGGAGAGAAGAAAAATACAGCGTGTGTTAATCAGATTGTAAGCACCTCCATATTATCAAAATATCAGCGCAGTCACAGCTGCCTCTTAACCAAGTTTGCAGTAATTCAAATACAGAACCTAATTACAGAGGGGAGTATTATGGACCTGGTCACTCCTCATTTTGCTTGTTTAACAGAAACAGGAAAAAATGATAACACTAGAGGAAATGGTTCAAGTCTTCATTCAACTTTCTTATCACGCTAATGCTCAGACCTTAAAAGCAGAAGAATACAGGAAGAATAACACTCCTCTTGCTTAAATTTTAATTTCATTTGACAGTTTAAAGTTCTACATTCTTTTTGTTTGAATATAATTCACCACCTATTATCATCATAACAAGTAGTACCATTTCGTTTCCCCCCGGTAATTTCCAGACACACACTGCCCCAGGTAAGATAAAGTACAGGGATATATATTTATACATAGCCAGAGGCTCAGCATTTCATGGAAAAGTTTACTTGCTAAATCAATTCTCTTCTTTAAGGTGCACTGCTTGCCAGAAAACCACAGAATACACTGACCATGGGTGAGAACAGAGGTTAAGGAGAGTAAAATCAACATAACCATCTCTTCTGAAAGTCTGGGAAAACAAAAGGACTTCACAGCCTGCATCAGAGCTAATCCTAGTTTGGACTATTTCACACCAGTCAAAGGGAAAAAGAAACTAGGTAAATTCCAGAGTGATGAAAACCTTAGAATCAAACAGCCCAGCCCCCTTCCAAGCAGATTAATTTCTGGGTACTTCATCTGGAGACATGGTCAATGTTAACAGCTAGCAGAAGAGTTGCTCCTGAGAACCGATTTGCGGACTCTCTTGGAGACTTTACAGACAAACACAAGCTATTTTTGCACTCACACACAGTAACAGAGACCACCTAGCAATGGTAAGGAGTAGCATTAACAAATAAATCACTCCTTCCTTGCAGTAACTTCATTCTTTCAAGAGATTTAAGAAGTGACTCAGTACAACAGTACAGTAACACACAAATCAAGGCCAAAATCTAGATCTTGATTAAACTCAATGACCAAAACATGAAGCACAGCTGAAAGTTCTCTGATCAAAAATAAAGGTCATAGCTCCCTAATCCAAAGCAAAGGAGATTGAAATACATAGCTACTTCTCTTCATTGTTCTCAGTGTGTCTTGGAAAACGAGTTAACCATCCATGCATACTTTTAATGTGCGTTCTCTTATTCCCAAACTCTACCAGAGAAGCATCTTAATTGGTTGTGTTCCAAGCACACACCAGACAAGTTAACCAGATCTTTTCTTACCCAGTATAAAATTAGAATGAAAAAAAGGCACGGAAGAGAGAGAACAAATACAGAGACAGCAATGTACTCTACGCTTCCTAACTACTTTCATGCATTGGTCATTAACAGAAAAAACACCACATTATTCTCATGTAATAATGTCAAATTCAGACAATAAATAAAATAGTTGACATAAACAAATAGATTTTGAAGCTTGAAGATTCAGCACAGGACCTATGCAAACTGAGGGGGTAGCTACATCATCCCCCATGGGAAGTATACTGTTATCCTTTGCAGATTAGCCACTAAGGAGTGTAGCATACTTCACTCCTGCTTTATGTTCTACTTATCCACATGATTTATATATACGATAGCTATTCATTCTTTTAATGCCTTTGATAAAAGTCTCACCTAAGAATGTTAAACCCTGCATGAACCATGATGTAGTTATTCATTATGTACTTCAATGCGCTGTGTACTGCAGCAGTCAGATAAATGAGTCTACAATCATTTTTGTACATTTTAAGCGCAGCTTTATCTCCTCATTTGCTGGCTTCCTTGATAGGAACTCCTAACTGTGACTAACATGTAGAGTACACAGTATCTTAAGTACTATATCCACGAGAGGCGAGATCTTACATTCACCAGTTGAGAGTCAGCAGCAAAAGTCATTACTTCACAAAATAGGACAAAACATTTAACATTTTTTGAGAAGCGTTTCTTTTCCCTCCTGGGGAGGGGGAAGGAGGGAGGAAACAGAAAGTGTTTGAACCTTTACAGTCTTAAATGGCAACATTCCTAAATTTCTTGCCAAGAATTTGCTTCCCCCTACAATTTGTATATGGCATACTATATACTTTTCTTCAGTTATTTCCTGATAGCATGTTATTTCTCCTCACCAAGAACATTATTGTACTTAGGCACAATTTCCAAAGAATGACTGAGAGTCTACACCATACCGATGAATTCCTAGCAAGGCACTTTCAGATACTTCCGTACTGAACAGTGGCAATATGATACACTGGCAAGGACCTGGCTGGCCTATCAATGCAAATTGCTGATAAGAATTAACGTTTTTATCATTTGCAAGGACTTGCCCCCAAACATCAGAGTTTAGCAATCCCAAGATTGCTTTAAGCACATAAACCTTTGATACACTTTCTTTAATTAAAATTTACCACTTCATTTGCAAGCTACCTTTGAAGCAGTTGCGAAACTACCCATAATTTCCAAAGCTGATCCCTGTGCTTGCAGCTCAGAACAATCCATGGAAGCCTAGCTTGATGGACAGTGTGATATAAATCTCTTTGCTCGAGAACTATGCAAGGCTTCCTGTATCAAGGAGGCAAACACATTTTTTTTCTGATTAAATCTGCATAATTATCAAGCTGTGTTCATGCAGCTCTGTAAGATATTTTGAAGGTAATTAACATTCTAAGAGATCAGGTCTTCCTTCCGAAAAGGCTGTATTCCCTAAGTTCTGAACAAAAATGGATTAGCTCCTCATGTTCAAATTGGATGCGCTACCCACTGGCATAGTACAGATGCGATTTCATATCAATCTTATATTACTGGTGGTGACAACACTGTCAAAATAGCAGAAGCCTGTAAAAACATAATCAGCAACAGATCTATGCCTAGCATTTCACAAAGCATGAATACATCAATTAACAGTCTCACAAAACAAAATTGGAAGAAATTGCTACTATCGCACATCAAGGACACTGAGTCTTAAGTGATAAAAATGAAATTATCTTCAGGTAACCAAGCTGGCAACACAGCCCCTCTAGAAATGCCCTCTTTGTTTTTGGCCTTTAAGCACTCTTCTATACCGACAAGATTAGAAGTATACCTGGAGGTCACCTGGAAGTATGAATTAGTATTTACTGACAAGATTTTCAATTAAGCAATGTTCTTACTGAGGAAGCAATGATTCTTTAACACTAGAAACTGCTTTCACTGAGAAAGGGGTCCTGATGTCACGTAACATAAAGGTTTTACCTATAAAGTGCCAAGAGTACTCAAGAGAGCATAGAAAATTGGGGATTTACGTGGAACAAGAAGGACAGATGGAAATCACTTTTAACTTGTTTATCCATGAATCCAACTCAATTACATGCTCTAAAAAAATTTTCATTATCAAATATTAAATAAAAATGTCATAGAATACTTAAAACCAGTTCTGCTGTGAGGCAAGAAATGCATTTGATTTACACATGTTAATGCAATTATGCAAATGTTGAAACTTTCCATCATGTCCCGCAAATAGTTTAATTCTTTGGGGAGTTTTAGCTACTCCATTTATTTTTAAAAGTGCTTTTCACCTCTTTATTGACTTTCTTTTGTTCCACCTCTTCTGGAGGTCCCTGTCACCTCCAGGAGGCAGCAAGTAGGAATCAGGTTGCTACCTTCCCTGCTACGCAAGCACACTTCTTCTGACAGCTGAGAGCACAGATTGCAGCCGTAATCAAGGATGCCTTCAGTCACCAAAAGAAAAGGCAAGGCAGGAGGAAAAGCTGGAGAACTGGTCTGGCCTCCTGATCTCTAGTTTAATTTCCTGATGCTGTGATGAAGATGCAGAGAGCAGTCACCAACATTTCTGACAACCTGGGCATCCACCCAACACACATAACACAGATGCTAAAGATAAGCTGAAGCCCAGCCATAAAGTTTCAGACAGGATATGTTTGTAAAAGCAGTCTTCCGGCTGTCGCTATTAGTGCTCAATGATAAATCAAGGATAAAAGTCACAATGATATTCTCTGCTAATTAATTAATTACCCACATGCAGCTCCCTCCCCTTTACACCAACTGTGAAACTTAAAGGTTGAAGATACTTACATTAAAAAGGGCATCTTTGTCTTATTCTATAACAACATGAGCATCATTAAGGTCAAGTGTACTCCTCATGCTATACACTGCAAACTTTCTTTTCCCTCACTATAGTACACAAGCATTTAAAGGACTTTGCCCATCCCCCTCTCTTCTGCAGCACACATCCTCACCTCATCTTCCCACAGCATGAAGGCAGAGGCCTCACCACAAAGTTCCCTCATTACATCTTTGCCCTCCAGGAGAGAACAGAAACGCTTTTACCTAGCAAGAGACAAAAGCCACCATCTCTGCAAGAAAAAGCTTCCACAAAAAAGGTCAAATATCATATGGCCATACAGTATCCTATAGTAATTCCCTGTCGTGCTTTAAGCTTAGTTGTTTAAGCCAGGACATTCCCTTACAGGGAACCATTTCATAGTGCACTTGGAGAATGCTGGAGCAGTGGTACACCCACCTCAGCTGCTAAAACCACTCTGTTTCACCACTGTCAACAAGGATTTATGGTAAGACTTCTTATCTTGAAAGAACAATCAAATTGCTTTAGGAGCCTCAGTTTTATGTTATCATACACAATTACATGAAAGTAATGGCAAAATAGATGTTATCTAATTGGCAAAGAGATTCCCAAATCCTTTGAAGAGAAATTGTTCATAAACCATAAAATTAAGTAGGCCATGCAATTGCATAGCTACACTAACAGCAATGAAGTGGAAACAAAAAGATCACATTTACTGAGGAGATTGGTTAAATTACTAGCCAAGAATATTAGATATGGAGTATGGTTTTAGAAAAATTACTGGAGGCAACAGTATCACAGTACAGGAATGCATGTACAGGATGGCAGCACATTTGAAAAGACTTCTCTGATGCTAGTGAGGTTCAGCTGTTTGTGGAAGGCTCAGATCAAAGGCTACTGAAATTCAAGAAACCAATATACTCCAGGTGAAGGGTTATCACCACTTAAAATATTTCTCAAATGTATATTTCCAAAGTATTTTTAATATTTCCCTTATCCTTTAGCTGAGACAACACAACTTGTAAACAGCAATGATAATATCTTTAAAAATTATTATCTCTGAATTGTTAAAAAAAAAAAAAAAAAAACAAAGCAAACCATCACTATGAGCATTTTAGTTAGCACTGCAAGCACACAGACAAACTACTTCTTTGATACCAAGTAAAAATCAAGATATTTCAATAGCAACTGTGGACTAAGAACCACATTAAATTTATGAAGATATTTTACATATGCATGAGCACAAACACATGCAATGGCATACTGGATTTCCATCTGCATAGAACAGACTATCTGGTCCAGTAACACCATCTTTGAAAGTGGTCTTTGCATATTTAAGAATTTTTTCCTCAGGCCAACCGTGTTGCAGAATGAAAAAGAAGTGAATACACCCAACAGGCAGTCAAGCTCCAGTCAAGTTTTACTTCAGCTTCTTTGAAGATGGTGTTCACTCAGATTTTGTTCCTCTTTCGAATAATAATTCAGTGATAATTCATTCTTTCCCATGCAGCATTACTGAGGCTTGTAGCTGTTGCGATAGCATATGCTGAGAAACAGCTGTGTCTCTGGCAAAGAGACTTCAGTAACAACTCACTTCACAATTTCTGATTGTTCTGATGCAATTTGATTTCTGCCACCCTGGTAGAAGAGATATGTGAGGCTTCTTACACTGTACAGAGAAAGCCAAGCCAAATGAGATACAAGCATGCAACTGAGAACTCTTAAAATGGGAACCTTGTCAATTAAAAACAGTTAAGGGCAATTAGCAGCTGCTAACCACTTCCGTAAACTGGAAACAGAAATCGCATTGTCTCACAGAGCTCCCTGCACACTTTCCATCACCCATCCCACTCCTCTAAAGATGTCTGTACTGCTATGTCAGATTTAAGATACTTCTTTTTGTCAGTCTTGAACTCTGTCATTTACAAAACCGTAACTTTCCCAACAATGTTAACTGTGAGGCACAAATTCCTTTTTATAGGTTAAGACTCAAATTCCTATTCCACTACTCAAAATAAAGAGAAAAGCAGCGCCACTTTACACGTGACTTGGCACTTCTTACTGCCCAACTTCCTCCTCTTTTTTTTTTTTTTCATCTGATAAGAATTTCAGAATTTAGCATGCAAGTTACACGGGCTCAATTCAGTTCCTAGATTTGATCATGAACCTAAGATCTAAGGAGCACTTTTAATCCAGACTCCATTTACACACCTGGCAAGATTTTGGTTCTTAAAATACTGCCGATTTCAAGAAATGCAAGTCTGGAAAATTAGAATCTCACCCTTCTGTCAAAAGGCCGGCATCCCTCCTCCTGCCTACCCACTGATCCTTTGTGTATCTTCTCTGGGGCAGTGCCTGGGGCTGTCCCAGAATGCCCCCAGGGAGACAGAGGAAGCCAAGCCGTGAAAAAAGCTTTGCAAAAAGCATATCCATTATCTCCAACTGATTATATAGTGGCATCACTGCATAATTGTTGCAAAAGGTTTTCTGGGTCTACCACAATCATGAGCACAGACAGTCTTATTAGCCAGATTCCATCCAAGCATCTTTCTCCCAATCTTACAAGTATGATAACTGCCAAAGCCTCTGATATTTCCCCATAAAAAACAAATCAGGCTTTAATGAAATATGCAATCCCATTCTAACAGACTGAACCCCTGCTTCATATTCTACAACTAATATCAAGCAACTCCTGGAAGCCAGGGGAGCCCAAGCAGATGATGCTTCCCTAGCAGTTCACATTTGCCTGCCTCCCGCTTCGTGTCAGGGATGGTAGGCGTACAGCAACTGCACGTGTTCAATCATGACAAAGCTATCTGTCCAACACAAGCAATGGGCTGTCTGTAACTGGTGTGATTGCATTTAATAACATATCTAGGGAATCGGAAGTCTCATTACTGGTACATTTTTAATTACTGTAATTTAATTTTGAATTTTTGATTCCCAAGTCCATCAACAATTATAACAAGCTATTAATTAGGCTACAGAACCATCATTTCAGAGAAATTAAATGCGACTGTGAAACTACAATAGGTATAAACTGGCAGTCTGCACTAATCCTATATATTGGCCTTGAAACACATTTCAGTTGATTTCTGATGAAAGCTTATCCCGTTCCACTTCTAAACCCTCCAGTATTTGAAGGCAAAAATCAAGCTCACTTTTAAAGAAGGATAGCTTACAAATGGAAGGACTTTCACATTCTAGCCTTCGGCTACTAAAACTGGACTGAATTTCTGAGCAATTGTACAAGCTGCATTAGATGAGACGAGCTGATTTCCAAAGTGTGAGTGCTAGCATTAGAATTCATTATGTTTTTTTTCAAGATAGGGTAGTGATTCACTTCACAAGTAAGCCTTCTCTTTCCTCTTTATGTTAGGCAAGGCAAATGCATAAAATTAATGTATTCATCTCCTTCCTAGTAACTAAGTTAAGAGTATAAGAAAGGATGCTCTATTTCTTTTGTCTTCTATTAAGGAAGCACATTCCTAAGCAACTTGTGCTGCATTTTTCTAAAACAAAGAAGTCACAGTGCTTTAACAGGTTGATGTAACACTTCATATTCTTATACTGATCTTTGCAATCATACCATAGCTCATGCAGTAGCAGAAGCAGTGACACAAAAATGAAAATCCAGGAAAACCGTTTCCCAGATGAGACCACAGTGGGAAAGCATGTATTCCTAAAGGAGAATGCTGCTTTATCACATTTCCAAACAGCTTTGTAAAACAAAGCCATGCAGAATTTGCTATTATCCAAACAGTACTTACTCGCAGTGCATTGTATGTTTCTCATTCAAAGTGCTGTTCAAAAGGGCAGAGAGGTCCCTGGTCTGACAATAGTCTGCTACCAGGTGGAAACAATTAAGGAAAGAAGCTTTCCTCCACTGTGCAAATTATTCACTAGCAATCCCCACCAAAGCTCATGCCATGACCTAATTTAACTACATCACTTGCATCATATCTCTGTCTTCCTGCATGCCTAGGACAAGACAGCCCCATGAATTCTCCATGTGTTTACAGAACATTTTTCTTTCTTTAATTTGTCATAATTGTAGCTGCGTTTAAAAATCAGTCTGCCTTCTTCCTGCATCTGAAAGCTGAAATATGGAACATCTTTCTCTGCTGTGAGTCAGCCTAATTCCATTTACTAGCTATATATTAATTTACATCAGTTGAAACTCTGTCTCAGAGCTAACAGCAGTGGGGTTTGTTGTTTTGATTTGGTTTTTTATCACAAAAAACAGGGCTAAGGAAGGAGGATAAAAGATATGCCACTGATTTTGTTATGATAATTTTTTTTTTTCTAGTAATCCTGGTATTTGTATATACAGTAGATCAGCAATAATACCAGCCTCTCTACCTTATCTTTCTACATGATAGTCTTCCAATGAAGTCTTTGCCAAGAAGGCAAAGGAATATTTTTTTAAAACAAGAGTTAACTTGATACATTCTGTGTATTTTAGCCAGGCTATTTGGCCACCTTTGATATCTTGGTTATCTAAACCAAAGAGTCAGTATGCACTACTTACTAAACGATAATTATTTCCAAAGGTTATTAATAACAGCTATGCACTCAAGTTAGTGGAGAGAACCATATCATACATGTAGAAGAAGTAAATATTTGATTTAAAATACTTAACCATTACGAATGCAGACAGAGAAGGGGAGAAGTCTCTCCCACAAGAAAATTCACTAAGCCTGTAAGAGCTGCCCATCTTTTTTCCCTCTGAGCAATGTTCTTGCCCCAATAACCACCTTTCTTTTAAGATGACAGTTAGGCAAAATAAATCTTGCTTATACTATCAGTGTCATTCAGAACAGGCTAAACAGCAAGACACTGCCATTGCCGATAGCTTCAAAAGCAGCATTGTGGTGCAGTTTGGCATCATTCATAACGAAAGAAAGCATCCTTCTTGCCTCACAGAGTCAGAGGTAACATGCTCTGTTGTGACATTTTAATACTACTACATACTAATAGAATGTTTTCCATGAATCTCGAACACTCCTGGTATTTGACACCAGTCAGGACCACCTGCCCAAAAGTGCACCAAGTACAAGCATAGCAGGAAAAAAATGAACAGAATTCAGACTGCCTTCACTTAGATTTCTTCTTTATTCAATAGAACAGCCATCATCAAGTTTGCCAGCTTCAAAAGTAAGGCAAAGTATCACTTCTCCTCTCTTTCTTAAAAATAGCTGTGGCTAGAGGATGAAGATGCAGCATCATGGTCTTACTGGAAATTGCTCACTCCTGAGTCTTACACTGATGTTCTGAATCAGAAGAGGGAGGAAAAAGTGACCAATATTTGAATCAAGATCATTTTACCATGACTGCAGATACTCGTTTGCTTCCTCTTCCTTCCCAGTGTACATAGTAAAACTATAAGTCAAATGGGCCTTAAGCAAGCATCGTAAGTAACTGCAACAGAGAGAGCAAGCAACCACAGTCTCTGTCTTGTTTCCTAAGCCCACGGACCAAAGGAAAAGAAAGAGAGGATGGAAATAACACATCTCACTATAAAGAGGTAAAGTAGGAACAAGACCGTTATGAATGGGGAATGGGTAACAGATCCTCTCCTCTTCCCAGTGAAGACCTACAATGCCAAAGGAGCAGTAAAAACCAGCAGAAGGAAATGCAGTAGGGAGAACCCCAACACATTTAATTCTCACTAAAGGCAGTTCAGCTTAAAGTTTGTGGAGCTCTTTAGGTCACCAGAGGGGCAGAGAGTGCCTAATTACTTGCTACAATTACCAAAATCCATAAAATATGGGGTCCTTCCACCTACCCCCCTGAGAAAGAGTTCTGGGGGAAAATTTGCAATTTAGTTCCATCAAATAATAAGAGTCCTTGAATTTTATATCATCCTCAACAGTTTAACAAGGTTAGATTTTTTCTGGGAATATGAATCGTTAGAACTGTCAGCCCTATAACATAATCACCGCTTTATTTCCTTGGCAACAAAGGAAACTTAATGCAAACAGATTTAAAGAACAGAGTGGACATTCCTCTCCAGGCTGTAACCTTTTCCAACAGAGTCTAGTTACAATACATCTGCTGAGTATCTCTTCTAAAAGGGAACTGAAAGACCAAACAGATTATACACAATTTAAGAGCTTACAACATCACTCAGTTAAAAGTACATTACTGGGAAACCAGTCGTTCACCTGCCTGTTCTTCTAGACAGCTATTCAGGAGACAAACACCCAAGAGTTGGAGATAAGGTCCTTAGAAGCAGGATTTGAAACAAAGCTCAACATTAAGCAGATACAAATGTTCCTTCTGCTTACACATATCTGTACTGGGGGAACATCAACCCTGAAGCACAGGCACACAACAGGTTTAGTCCATCTATGCATACAACTGGCACAAGTTTAAAGCTGAAATTTTGCTTCGCCTGTTGTCTTAGTAGGTAAAACTAACAAACAAATAAATGGAGGCACGCTGCAAAAGGCTGATCTTGCAAATATGTAGTCAACTATTCACAAAAATATTTTAAACTAAGCAGATCCCTTCCTGTATTGCATTGTCAGTAATACTGATCAGTAAACCAAAACCACTACAAAGGAGAAATACCTGAGTAAATATCAAACCTGGAAAATACCTGGAGAAGAGGGAAAAAAGCCTATATTGCCCTTGAAGCACTAGCCAGTAGATTTGCCTCCATTACAGCCAGCAGTGCGCAGCCTATGAATGCAAAGACTCAGGCAAAGCTGCCTGACCAACAGCACTTCTGCGTCATTATTTGTTCCAGGATAATTTTCAAAACTGCGGTAAAAAAGAGGGAATTACCAGTTAGGTTTTTGACAGTAAGGGAGAAAAATCTGAGGAAGGT
The DNA here is from genome assembly GCA_009867235.2 of Psittacus erithacus. Taxonomy (NCBI): domain Eukaryota; kingdom Metazoa; phylum Chordata; class Aves; order Psittaciformes; family Psittacidae; genus Psittacus; species Psittacus erithacus. The sequence goes on from WYDI02042436.1 coordinate 49,681, forward strand.
AGAAAAACACAATGCAACACAATAGAAAAATCTGGATAAACATAAAGCTGTACATTATCTCCTCAAACAGGAGGAATTTAAAGGGATATAAAAGTTTAACATTTGGGCAAATAGGGAATACCACAAACTGGAATACCTGAAAGTTGCCCTGGATTAGAGGCTGTAAATCTGGAAGAGCTGCAGATCTGGCCCATCAGAATAAATCTTGACTAGGCTGAGGAAAGAAAGGTCAGAGGTGGATATGATTTTAGTCTCCATCCACAACTCCCACAGACACAGCGCAACACGCTCGAAGTTACATACACAGCATGTGAAAAGCCCGTTTCAAAATCAGGGGAAAATCAGTTCAAACACTGCATTTGTATCACCTTCTTTCCTTTTTTTTTTTTTATATGAAAATGGAAAGGGGTAAGAGTTTTATATATTTCCAATATACAAATCTACATTTCTGACTTCTTTAAAAGGAAAAAGAATAGATGCATTAAGGTGGTTTTTGATTAGGAGTCCATGAGGCACACAAAGAAGTGAACAATCACAACGGGCTGTGTTTCACTCTGTTCTTTAAACACTGATAGGATGGCATCCATAACACCGTGCAAAAAGCACTTAGTACTAATTCTCACAGGGTGCACCAGCAGCTTAGGTGCCTCTAAGCAGGCTCTCATGCCCATGCATGGGGTTTGGATTAGGCTGCCCAAGGTCTTCAGCAGCACCATGAATGGGGACCCTTCAGCTGCTGCCTTCACTTGCAGCTTGTCAGAGCAGCACCGCCAGCGTCAGGACAAAGTACTACAAGACCAAGTCACTGCAGAGCTTAAAGCATTTTCAGAAAGGAATTTCTGACACCTCATGGAAGGGTCACAGCCCAGCTTACACCGCCTGCATAGTAACAAAGCCACGATCTTGACATTTTGATAACAGCAAAAACCTAGGGAGGAATATACATTTTTAATCTCATGACTTCACAGATCTGCGCAGAAACAGACTTGTAAGTCTTTTATATGTACCCTTCAGCAGTTATGCTGGGATTATTGCTGAATGTTAGCAGTTTAGAGGGGCTGTAGGATTGCAGGGTTAATGCAAAGTTCAGCTCCTCAAAGAAGAAGTTAAAATAATAAGGGATAACCTTTGTATCATCCCTCTACATTTCTAGGCTTTAAAAAATGTTATTATTAAACAAAGAGGCATGGAAGCTCTCAAAAAGGCAAATGAGCAATACCTAATATGCTTTCAGAAGTTCTCCCATACCAGGCTCAAATGCCAGAAACTACTCAATCTGCCTAGCAGAGTTGAATATTAAATCAAAACTAAAAGAGAAAGTAGACTGTACTAATAAAAATTAATCCATATTAATTTAGAATAAGAACATTAGATTTTTACCTGTAGGGAAAAAAAATATTTTAACAGATAACCAGGTACATTTATAAAATAGAGGCAGTTAATCCAAGCTATATATGTTCAAACTGTCTATCAGTATTTAGGGAATACTTTATTCACTTGAGATGACCCCTACCCTTCTCACTGCCAGGCTCCTCACACTGCAGATCATACATTACGTCGTTTGCAGATCAGTTCATTGGGGATGCTCTGTAGGAAAAGAGGTGAATCAATGGCAGAGTACCCTTCCAAAGCATGGGCAGCTCATAAATCCATGCTGAAGGTAAAAAGAAGAGAAAAGCTTTTACGATACGTGTTTACTTCAGGGACAATGAGGCATCATCTAAAGGGATGTTTTTTCCACTGAGCCTGGCAGACAGCCCTCAGTAACACAGGACCAACTTGGCAGGTCTGTATTTCTGATCTTGTTGCTGACTAATCCCCAGCTCCCCCACAGACCTCTGTGGATGACACTTTTTGCAGTAGATTACACCACCACAGCCAGCAGGTCCCAATCAAATCTGAGCACAACCCGACCTTATAAACACCCACTTTCTCCTTCCAGCTCTCCCAAGGAGGAATGCAATCACAGGGGACTGCTGACAGCATATCACTAATCCACACCCCACCCACAGGGACTCCGGGGACACAGTACACACAGCTGGCATCACTGGGATCAGCCACTGTGGCAGGGAGCACCTATTACTCATCCTTGGGAAACAAATCCCCAACGTTCACCCAGCTGAAATAGGGCAGTGGCACCCAGGCTTCACAGGGGATGATGTTGCTCTTATCTCTATCAGCTCAGAAGAGGTCAGGGCCAGGTTTCTAGAGCCCCTGCAGCTTTGCTGAAGCCCGAGAAATCAAAAGGCAACACCAACAGCTGCTGCAGGATTATCTGAGCAGAGCAGGCAGGGGAGGAAAAGCCAAGGGCCTTCAGTGAGGTTGTGATGCAGCAACCACTCTTGGGAAACCAGTGTATCCTTGGGGCAGCCATGACCATGCTACCAATCTAAAGGGGACCCTGACAATCAGGGTCACCTGATTTGCCCTGCTCAGGCTCACAGATTTTCCCTGCTAGCAAAGATGTCCTGGAAAGTGTATGGCAACTCATGAGCAAAATTCACGAGTAGCACATTTTTACATAAGCACCAAGGTTTCCTATTATTTTTCTATTTTATGCTTAACTGTTCAAGAACTTCATGTAATATAGAAGAGACACTGTTACTGGTATTCACCAACATGAAATCCTGACACTCTTCCTTACCAAACACTTACATAAGAAAGAGGCAGCAGGTTACATGAATTATAAGAATCAGCAAAACAAAGATCAGGTTCAGAGAACAGAGCAACATTTAAAGAATCCAACCCATCAGTAAAACCAGCTTCCTGCAAGACACTGTACAAGCTCCAAGTTTGTCCTCAGCCCACAGGAGGTGTAATCTAATTGTGAGGCAGAAAAGAACAAGCAGATACAGACAAAGCAAATAAACTAAATAAATAAAATCAAAAAAAAAGAAAAACAGGAGACAAAAACTTTAATATTGACATGCAAAGAAGGTTAGTTGAGCTTGTATCACTTTCACAGTTCATGGTCTATGATGATGCAAAGCTGCTTCTGCTCCCAACGTTTTTTCTGGTAAGGCTTGGGTTTTGTGTGATATTAAAAACAACAGTTTTCCTAACACTAGATGATTAGGACTGGAAGATAAAAAAGAGTTAAAAAAAAACAAACAAACCCAAACCCAGCACACAGAAGAAAGTAATGTTAAAGCAATTAAAAATGAAAAGAATTTGTAAAATACCACTTCAAAAATATGCATAAAATTATCTACCTAGCTAAGGCTACAGGCAGGTTTTAGTTAAAGGTAGAAATTTTATTCAGTAAATCAATGGATGAGCACAACTTCAAATGTATCACTCTGAAGCCCCATACCACCACCTCAGGCAAATCCACAGACTAGGTCGTGGCACTGCTGATCATTCCAAGCTCAAAACCACAGTAAATATTTATGAACATTAACTGCAGCATTTTGGTCCAATGATGTAAGAAATGTAACTGCCTTAAAAAAACCCACTGAATCCCCTTTTCTCCTAGAGACAGGTACATTGAAGAATCAAAATATAGTTTCCCAACAGCTTTCTGAAACAAAAGGGAAAGTTGCAAGGGCGCAATCTGGATATATTACTGAAAAAAAAAAAAAAAAAAAGGCAATCCTTTATTAAGTACAATTAAATTTTGATTGTAATGGTCATTCCTTTAAGTACAGTTGATGAAAAACATTGCACGTAATTTGTTTTCCCCACACCAATGTTCCAAATACAGATTTCCATTACCTCATCAATACCCACAGCATGATGTAATCAGAAATAAACCATGAGCAAAATCTCTAAGATTTTTATGCTCCTAAAAAAAATAAGACAGCCATACCAATGTTCAGATTTATATAAGCAATCCTACTAAGTAAAATAAAAAATGGGCAGGGGTAGATATGAAGTATGTTAGTTTTGGGTGGGGTATTTGTTCCACAATAAGAGCCTGAATGACAAGCACTTTAGGACTGGGACAGTTTCCATTTGTACAGTCTCTCAGAGAGCAAGGACCCAACTCTAGAAAGATCTGTTTCAAAACTCATGTTATGATAATAAATCAGAATGGATACAGTTTATACTTTTGAACCACCCATACTGCAGATAAGCCATTTATTGACTAATTCTGGTACTGGTCTCCATGTCAGCTTTCTGGCTGAATCTGCCCTAAAGACAGAGCCACAACTCTAGCATATGCCAGAAATATCTAAATCCAAGTAACTGAGATTAACACTGAGACAAAAATACACTGATGTTTCAGCTCAGATTCTGCAAGTATATTTAGACCTCAGAGGAACCCAAGAGTATCCACTAACCATATGTCAGCTATAACCACGAACGATTTCCTGCTTTTAGTACTCTATTAGGCTAGACAGACCTTGCAGTTATCCCTCATATTTGCAGAGTCTCCAAAACTTTAGTTAAATCTTGAAAACAGTATTATTGCCACTTGGACTTAAACAAAACAAGTTAAAGCAAGTGATTAAATCACTCAGAAAAGTATTAGCATTCCTGAATGCTCACAATACATTTTTTTTTTTTACTTTGATATATAATAGGTCTTTTTATTGCCTTCTGAATGTTGCTATTATATACTTACTGCCTGAACAGACTTCCAAGACGACTTTCCAGGTAGCTGGTCCTGGCTCACCTGCACAAGCAGGCTGCTTCCATGCCACTTGCAGACCAGTTCTGCACTATGCATAAAGCCTGATCTCACCATGCACAGAATACAGACACACTATAAGAAATGCCATATCAGCTAAAGATGAACACAGGAATAGCCACTAGCACTTCTAAAACATTCCCCCATCTAAGAAATAGTACATTAAAAAGCAAACAAAAAATGCTAGCAAAAAAAAAAATCTCAGTATTTTCTTCCTGCTTTAGGATGAGAGAGGGAAATACATAAACCAGCAAGTGGGGATGGGGAAGAGTATCACTATTCTGGTTTTCATGATAAATTGACAGCAGTCTAATTACACAATGCATTTCTACCAAGCTCGTGCCAGCACCAAAAGTCGGGCAACATTTAGGGAAATGTAGGAAATCTTTTAAAGCTTCACTCAGCATTCCTGAAAGCATCCCCCAAACATTTCTGTAAAACTCCACATTGAGCTGGTCTGAAAATACACTGGTTGTGGCTGCATTTCCAGTTTCAGACCACAAGTCTTGGAGGCCTGGGAGTATAATGTATCTTTACAAATCATTTATTTTATTAAATGTAAAAATTAAGTTTCCCTTTTCCTTTAGACATGGCAGTAAAGAAAATACAGTCAGAAAAGAAAGAAAAAAGCCTATTTACCTGGAACTACAGATGTATGTCTTCTATAACAATAACCTAAGCAAACACAAGGAGAAGAATACTTGTTTAATTCATAACATTTAATCTAATAATGGGGTAATAAATTAATGCCACATGCTGTGCAATGCCATGTTGGAAAATCACAGTCAATTCTCACATGGAGAAAGATTTGAAAACTTCTTTGGAGTAAAGTATTCAAAGCACAAGGCACAGTGTCACTTTCCAAGAGTTTTTATAGCTTTATATCATCAACTATTTCTTCATATACATAGCCCTAAAAATAGTATAGTATTGTCTCTGCTGATAGTTCAGCTTGGCCTTCCATCCAAACCACTACTGCCAAAACTAGGTTAAAACCTCGTGCTTCATTAGCCACACAGCAGCCTTGGCAAGGACCAGCTCAAAGCAGCAGTGCTTTGCATCATCGCCGTCTGTCCCAGTCTAGGACTTAGTGTGAGGAATAGCCAAACAAGGCAGCCACAAAACTGTAGCTTCTGCAGCAATCTAGTTTTCGCACAGCAACAGCTAAGCCTCTGTCTTCAGCTACATTGTTTTATCCATTTTCCTTTCCTAAACAATTTCTCTTTTTTAGTATGTATTGTGTCTTTCTCCTTGCATGGGCCTAACTGTATTAACTAAGCCATTGCTCATTTTTCCTATTTTGGTTCTAGTGTCTGTTTTCTGTATATGCCCTAGTGGCTTTCCATTGTAGGAAACATGAGAGAAGAAAACCACCCAGGGAGATGGAGAGAGAACAGGTTAGAAAAGCAAGCTGAAAACTCGTGAAAGACAGGAGTGAAATCCACCAAGACCGCTCTAGACATGCTTGCCTGGTACCCTGTGACCAGATTATCAGCACAGATTGCTTATCCCCACTTACACTACTAATGGTCACCCCTTTCAGAGCTGTTGGCTGTGCTGATGGTGGTGTCATCTATCTCAGATTTCAGTGAGGCACACATCCTCGTCTTAAACAGTTTGACCCAGCCTGGCTCGTTACAACAGACACAGCTGGGACTGCCAAAGTCTAAGGATAATTTCTCTTTCAGAAAACACAGTGGCAGCTTTCACAGGCTGAGAGTAATTTTTCTCCCAGTTTGTGTACTGGATTTGGATCGTCTGCATCACATGCACCTAAGAGCCACCAAGGGTTACATCTCATTTCACCCTGCCCTGTTATGCCTTCTGTCTTCTTTTTTTCATTTTCCAAATCTTCCTTCACTGTCACCATAACATTAAGATGGTCCTTGTACCTACATACACAACACAGTCTCTAGCATACAGGACCACTGTACATACCATGCCTCTTTTCCATGCATTCTCTGCTTGCACCTTTCAGTTCAAAAGCTCCCTGGGGCAGAAAATCTCAAGTGCTCCTGAAAGCAGCCTGAAGTCCCACTCCCTACCCAGTAGGATAATGTAACTGAAGTGAATGGAACTGCATCAGCATCTTTACAGACCAAAACATTTAAAAAACAACAAACACCAGTAAGTGAGGAAGTATTTGCCCCAGACATCTGTGCACACCACAGCTGAGGAGAGGAGCTTTGTACCAGCGCTGAACCTCCTACTGCCTTGCTGATTTACTTTTTTTTCTGCTTGGTCACTACACCAAGTCTTCCAGTCTATTCCCCCAGCAACAACTGGACGGCACAATCAGCAGGATAATGGAGCTGGCATGTTCTCCTGTATTCTCCAAACACATTGGCAATATCAGTCCCCAACCAGGAGAAAAGGCAAGATTCTGCATCCACGTGCAAAAAGAGAGACAAAAAGTAACAGGAAAGTTTGCAGCCTAAGTCTAACCTCGTCGTGGGGGTCATGTTCCTTTTATTTAAAGGCATGCACAGAGTTAAAAATAGCCTCAACAGTATGCCAAAATGAAGTAATTTAAAAGAATGAATAGTAGCTATTATTTGCTTAAGACCTCAGTGTTTCTCTCTTTAAGCAAGTTCATTGTACAACAGAGCAGGTCGACTTTAAATAAGAATTTAAGTAAGAATTAAATAAGGCTGCAGATTTTTAGTATGCTACAGGTAAAACTGGTAAGCACACACAAAGGGCACCCCATATCACTATTTGCACATGCATTGTCATGTAATTGTTTCCATAGGGACAAAGGACTGCCAGGCTGCCATAAGACTTCATCCTAATTGCTCGTGTGTGTGTGTGTGTGTGTGTGTGCTATGAAATGTAAATTAGGACTCCCTCAAAAACCTGAAAAATTGCACTTATCTAAATCTC